>PVKC010029922.1:0-14963 GCA_004027635.1 Crocidura indochinensis | reverse complement strand
GGAGCCAGGAGTAACCCCTGAGCACTGCCGGGTGTGACCCAAAAACCACACACACACACAAAAAGATACACTTAATATTTGTTTACTTTTCTGTATATGTGCTATGTTCCATAAATAATTTACTTTAAAGTTTAAATCTCCAAGTCATTTTATTTAATTTTTTTGGGCCATACCCAGTAGTGTTCAGGAGTTACTCCTGACTCTGTAGTCCAAAATTACTCCTGGTGCACTGGACCATATGGGATGCCAGGATTGAATCTCAGTGGGCAAGTACATAGCTCTAGACCTATGTTACATTTTTTGTCAGTGTAGCACAAAAATAAATCTAATATTAAAAATGTCACAATTTGGGAGCCTGGATGTGGCGCAGGAGGTAAGGTGCCTGCTGCCTTGCCTAGGACGGACCACGGTTCGATCCCTCGGTTCCCATATGGTCCCCCGTGCCTGCCAGGAGCAACTTCTGAGCGCGTAGCCAGGAGTAACCCCTGAGCGTCACTGGGTGTGGCCCAAAAACCAAAAAAAAAAAATGTCACAATTTGAGGTACAGAGTTAGAACACTTGGACTTATGTGTGACACTGTCACATATTGGATCTGTATCTCAGCTTATGTCTATGAGAACAGGTTTTTGCAGATGAGGCATAAAGTACCATTCTCCCAATGCTCCATTTTTCATTCATTGAAAAAAATGAATATATATGTATATATATTATGAAGTGAATTAAAGGTACTAGGGTCAGTCAAGTCAAAGTCACATATCACTTACCACAACAGGATTTGGAATAAGAAAAAAATCATATGTATATATGTAGGCATAAACATTTGATATATGATATATGACATAATGTACAGATTACATGTATGATATATAATGATATAAATGTATATATAATCATTGAAAAATAGAAAATGTTATTAGTCTGACAAGTGAGTACATAACCTGAGATGAGGTAAAGTGTCTACAAAGTGCTACAAGAGGAAGATACCTATAGTACAGATATAATGTAGGATAACCATTTATGTGACTAAATTGTGTATAACTAAAGGAATATAAATGTTTTTATTTTGGGGAGGATGATACTTCACATGTGTGAACCATGTCTCTGAATTTAGAGATCAGTTCTGGTGTGCTGAGGGAAAATATGAGATGCCAGACACCGAATCATGTTGGTCGCAAGCAACGTAAGTGTATTATCTGTGCTATCTATCCTGCCCCTGATTATTTAAGTATGAAATTAATAAACATCATAAGTTTTTCAGCCTCTCTGGAGTCCAGTCCAGGACTGGGAATGCAGTTGCCATCTTTTTTCAGTCCTGCAGCAGCTGGGCCCATTTGATCGAGACAGTGACCCTAAGAGTGGGGTGGGCTGTAATAGCTTTATTTACAGAGGACAGTTGTCCCAGAAACTAGGCTGTCCTCTCTCTAGTCATTTGATATATGACTGAGTCACCAAGGATACTACAGTCCATCCTGTCCCTGAGCACTGCCAGTAGCTATGGTCAGTTTTTGGCACAAGGATCTTCTTCAAGAACACCTTCAGATTACCCAGCATTGAGCTCAGAGTGGGTCATGCCCAGATGATACAAACATAATCATGACCTAATTCCAAAATATTTTCCCATCCCAAACAGCAACACTGTAGCTGACTGGTGGGTACAACAATGTTACTGATAGTACTGAGGGCTGGAGAGATAGGACAATGAGTAGGGATCTTACCTTGCACCTTACCAGGTTTGATCCCTGACATCTTTATATGGTCCTCACCACTCCAGAGCTCACTAGGTGTAAATCCTGAGCATAGCTGGGTGTGGCCTCAAAACTCCAAACAAACAAACAATATTTTTGAATTATATACTTAATGATCAAAATGGCCAATTTTACTTTAGAGAGAAATTTTTATTTGCTTTGATTTTATAAAACAATCCAGAGCAGGAAATTCATGTTCAAGAGAGGAAATACATGATCTAGATATCAGGTTTCTTCAGAGTGGAAAAAGTCACAAACACAGAGACATAGAGTCAAGCCAGTGAGAGATATATTCAAGGGAAAATATGGATTCGAAGAGCTCCCTACTACAATATTGTTTTTGTTTGTTTGTTTTTTGAGGGGGGTACACCAGGTGATTCTCAGGGGTAACTCCCAGCTCTGCACCCCAGAATTACTGCTGGTGGGACTCAGGAGACCATATGGATCAAACCCAGGTTGGTTATGTGCAAGAAAAGTTCCCTAACCACTGTACTATCTCTAGTCCCTATACTTTAAAAAGAATGAAAAAATATCTAAGACTGGAAGGATCAAAGGGAGATAGGCCTGTTTTTTTGGAATGTCTAAACATAAAGGGATTAGCAGCCACCATGCAGGAGACCTGGGATTTAAATTCCATTTCTGATCTTTATTATTTTTTTTGATCTTTATTATTTTTGTGGGGCAGGGTCACCCCACTGGTGCTGGGGATCAAACTCAGGTCCTTCTCCTCCAGACCTTTTGGCTCTATGACCTTGGATAACTTAACTCCTCTGGGTATAGAATGCTGCCCTTAGAGGGCGCAAATGGACTCCAGTGTGCACTTTTGGTTGTTGTTCAGAGGATGCTTGAAATTCCACTGAAGACTGCACTTCTGTTTAATGGAAACTTCTACAAATTAAGGACAGGAAGAACAGACACTAAAGGAATCGCCCAATCTCTAACTCATCTCAATGAAGCAGATGCTGTTTTTCTTTGGGTTGACATTGATTCAAGACAGCAGAAGACACCTGGCGGTGCTCTGAAGTGCTTTTGATTCTGCACTCAGAAGTTACTTTTGCTAGACTGAGGGACCATATGGATGCTAGGGATCAAACCTGAGTCGGCCATGTGCAAGGTGAACACCCTTCTTGCTGTGTTATTACCCAGACCCCCCACGAACTACATTCATAATCCCTGGTTATGCCCTGACATTGATTTTGGGGAGGGCCACACCCAGACACGCTCAGGGGTTACTCCTGGCTCTGCACTCAGGCATCACTCCTGGCAATGTTCAGGGAACTATATGGAATGCCAAGGAATGAACTAGGGTTGGCTGCATGCAAGGGAAGCTCCAGATATACTGTACTATCTCTCAGACACCTTTGTTCTGTCCCCTTTTTGTCCCCCTACTTTCCCAGTCCCTTGCCTTCATACCTTAGATTTCCTTTCCCATCTTTCCCCCGGGAGTTTTATTTCTGTTCCTTTTTTTTCTGGCTGAAGCAGCGGAAATGAATCATCTTTCAGTCTGTTGGTACACAGGCCCATGCCCTTTGACCCCGGTGGGGCTCTCTCATTGGGGTTCCTAGGCTAGATCTCAGCCTCCTGGTCTCCACCTCCAAAACCTCTGGAAACTGGTTATTCTTGGTCAAGTTCCCTGCAGACTTGACCTCCTTCACCCACAAAGAAGGGAGTGACATAACATTCCAATGACCAGATGGAGCCCCCTTGCTATGAGGGGCTTGTCTGCCAGGCTCTGGCACATATCATTGGCCCTGCATAATGCATCTCACAATACACATTTTACAGCAGGGCAGGAAGTCCAAGGCCCATAGATGAGAAGACACTTGTCCAGAATCACACTGCAAGAAAAAGATGGATGGGGCAGGAGCGGTAAGGCATCTATCTGCCTTGCAAGCAGATGGTCCCCCAAGCCAGGAGTGATTTCTGAGCGCATAGCCAGGAGTAACCCCTGAGCATCACCGGGTGTGCCACCCCCCAAAAAAAGATGGAACCAGGATTTGTGGCTCCATTCCCTTATATACTGTTGCCCTGTGTATTTTGGTGGGTACACTCTTGTGGAATGAGGGATGCGGGTAGGCCAACTGGATCATTCGCTGTGATCCCTCAGGGAGTGTGGGTGTTCCTCAACAGAGGCTGGTCAGTGGAGACAGTAGATGGCTGCCCAGGCGACAAAAGTCACGAAGATGCTGTCAGAGAGGGATTCAGAGGAGTGGAAGGAGTGAAGGAGGTGATAATGAAATACCAAATTTGAGATTCCACCGGGTCTTGCAGATAGAACCTCAAAGACCACATTTTCAAGATGAAGGTGCCAAGGCTGAGTCCCTGCCTCCCTCCCATAAATAATACTCAGGACACAAAAGGGTAGTCGAATCCTACAGGAGGTACAGAAAATGGAGCGATTATTCGAAACTGGGCACCGTTGGCATGCATGCCCGAAGGTTTCCGTCTAGGGAGGCACTATCCCAGTAACTCGAGTGCCCAGAGTCAGGTTTGTGGTGGCTTCCCAGGGACCTTGGGATCCAACCAGATGCCCCGGTCCAGGGAAGGACACCGCGGGGCTGTCTAAACGGGTTGCTAGCAAGTGGCAGGACCTGGCCTCGCCCGTCCAGCTCCGACCCCGGCCCTCCACGCCTATCCCGCTAGGTCGGGGCGGCGGGGCAGAGGCCCGAGGGCGGGGCGGCCGGGCCGGGGCCGGGGCGGGGCGGGGCGGCTGCGGGCGGCGCCGGGTTCCGCTCCACCTGCGGCGCTGCGCTCGGGCCATGGGCAGCGGCGGGCCGGGGGCCGGGCATGGGCGACCGCGAGCGCAACAAGAAGCGGCTGCTGGAGCTTCTGCAGGCGGCGGGCACCGGCAACGCGCACTGCGCCGATTGCGGGGCGGCGGGTAAGCGCCCTAATCCTAACCCTAACCTCGGCCTTGAGGAACCCGGCACCCCTTTTCCTTTCCTCCAACTGCCTTCGGTCGTGTCCCGAACCCCGCTGCCCCCGCTGCTCCTGGCTCTTAGGACGCTTTCGCGCCCTGACCTCTCCTCCCCATAAGTGCTCCTCTTTTTTGAACCTGCGCGCACCCGACTCCTTGCCCCCTAGACTCCCCATCCTGGATCCAGATGTCTCCGGGTCTTGGTACCCCAACGCTAGAAACGGGGTCCCGCTGTCCTGGTCTGGTGTCCACTTGCAGATAACTCCAAACTGCGCCCCGTCCTGCCGTCTAGAGCCTTCTGCGCCCCTCGCCCCTCTGAGCCCTGACGCTCGGGTGCCGCGGGGCGATTCCGATTTGGACCCCTGCGCCCCCGCGTTCCCTCCCCAAAAACCTGGGTCCCCAGGAGAGTGGTTCGGGTCCCCCTCTCCGAGAGTCCCCTCGTGTCGCTGGCGCGTCTCCACCGCGCGCCCCTTCCCTGGCGCTGAGCCCTGCGCCTCCCGGTGGACTGGCCAGAGGCTGGTAGCTGGTGTGACCCGAGGGCGGCTCTTCCCGAGGATCCTAACACACGGGTCCCGTCTCCCTGCCGCACCCTCAAGCCAGCCCAAGGTGTCTGCCCGTCCTCCGTCGCTCCTTTTAATCCTCAGATCCTGACTGGGCCTCTTACAAGCTGGGCGTCTTCATCTGTCTGAACTGCTCCGGGGTCCACCGCAACTTCCCCGACGTCAGCAGAGTCAAATCCGTGAGACTGGACTTCTGGGACGACAGTATCGTGGAGGTAGGGGTGTGGTGGGTAGGGCGAGGGAGTGGGAAAGGACTTTGGAGAAAGTAGAAAAGGGGTCAGGGCGGGCCTGAGCTACTGCAGGCGGTAGTGGGGAGGAAACCGAGGCCTAGAGAGGGCCCCACACAGAGACCTTGAGTCAGAATCTCAGCCCTCTTGGTTGCTTCTCACATGTCGTGAAGCCCCCTGACTTTGTTCTTTATTTATTTGCGCCGCCAGTATCCATAGCTGCGTTGCATGGGTTGCTACGAGGAAAAGGATTTAGCACCCCAAATGGTCTGAGCACTGCCAGGAATGTTCCCTGAGCATAGTTAGGAGTAAGCCCTAAGCAATGCTGGGTATAGCCCGAAAGCAAACAAAAGCAACAAAATTGAGGAAAACAAGCAAAAACAAAACTAGGGGGCCAGAGAGATAGCATGGAGGTAGGGCATTTGCCTTGTATGCAGAAGGACGGTGGTTAGAATCCTGGCCAGCCAGGGGCGATTTCTGAGCATAGAGCCAGGAGTAACTCCTGAGTGCTGCCGGGTGTGACCCAGAAACCAAAACCAAAACAAAACAAAACAAAAACCTGGGTCTTTGGTATTAGAGAGATAGTATGGTGGGTATGGTGCTTATCTTTTTTTGGTGAGGGCGGGGACCACACCTGGCATTACTAAGTATAAGTAAGGAGTCGCGGCAGAATGCAAGGCAAATGCTCTCTCCACTATTCTATAGCTCCAGCCCCTTTGGTGCTTATCTTGCATGCAAGCTACCGAGGTTAGACCCATGTTCCTGGAGTATGACCAGTAGTAATCTCTGAGCTCAGTTATTCCTCTGAGTACTGCTGGGTGTGACCCAAAACAAACATACTAAAACTAGATGTTTCTTTTACTCCAGTCTGCCTTCCAGATATGCCCTTGCTCTTATTGAGTTACTATTAGCCACTCGGTGGCTGTGTTCACCCCAGAGCTAGCTTTTGGTGTCAAAGAGGCTCAGTAGGGTGGGCGAGATAACACAGCTATAGAGTGTTTGTCTTGCATGCTGCTGACCCGGGACAGAACCCCAGGTTCGATCCTTGGCATCCCATATGATCCCTCCGAGCTTGCCAGCAGCTTGGGGACCCAAGACAGATTTTATGGGATGTTCCTGACTCAACCTAGATGCCCTGAGAACAATATCTGGCTGCAGGAGACCATGGTTTCATTTCACATTTTAAAACGTTCTAATATTGGGGCTGGAGAGATAGAATGGAGGTAGGGTATTTGCCTTGCATGTAGAAGGACAGTGGTTCAAATCCTGGCATCCCATGTGGTTCCCCAAGGCTGTCAGGAGCGACTTCTGAGAATAGGACCAGGAGTAACCCCTGAGCGCTGCCAGGTGTGACCCAAAGACCAAAAACAAACAAACAAACAAGCCATTCTAATATTACCACACATTGTTGTCTTGCAGTTTATGACCCACAATGGGAACCTGCGTGTGAAGGCCAAGTACGAAGCCAGAGTTCCTGCTTTCTATTATGTCCCCCAAGCCAGCGACTGCCTGTGAGTAGGTGACTGCCCTGTCCTGTTCCTCTACCCCATCCCACCGCTGACATCTTTGTGGTGCTTTCTCTTATCCTATATCTAGCAAGAGGACCCAGCTAGATCCTCCTGTATCTATTCTCCTGTAGCTAGCAGCAGGATTTGGGGATACTCAATGCTAGAACAGTGAAGCTCTTCTCAATGTTCATTACTTAGCATTCATGTGCTGGATGCAGTTTCCATGACTATGAAAGGAGCATTTTCTCTCCAATCTCCCATTGTTTCCGATGTTCTCCTAGTCACTGGTTTCAGGCTGTCTTGGTTAGGAGAGAAAAGTTGAGATTTTTGCAGAATAAATTATGTTTTGGATACTTGCTATAGAGTATGGAGTTTTAGGCTGTCCCATTTAAATTTAGTCAACTTTAGGCAGGTTGTGATGGCCCCAGTTGCTGAAATAATAATCATAAAATTATAATTCCCATGCACTATTCCTCGCTACTCTTTTTTTTTGTTTGTTTGTTTTGTTTTTGGGCCACACCCGGTGACGCTCGGGGGTTACTCCTGGTTATGCGCTCAGAAATCATTCCTGGCTTGGGGGACCATATAGGATGCCTGGGGGATCGAACTGAGGTTCATCCTGGGTCAGCCACGTGCAAGGCAAACACCCTACCACTGAGCTATCACTCCAGCCCTTCCTCACTATTCTTTTTTAATTTTTATTATTTTGGGGTTTTTGGGTCACACCTGGCGTTGCTCAGGGGTTACTCCTGGCTATCTGCTCAGAAATAGCTCCTGGTGGTGACGGGGGACCATATCGGACGCCGGGATTCAAACCAGCCACCTTAGGTCCTGGATCGGCTGCTTGCAAGGCAAACATCGCTGTGCTATCTCTCCTGCCCCTCCTTGCTACTCTTATTCCTTGACCTTAATTTTGCACCTGGCCCTTTCTGGACAGCTTCTGTGTAGTCATTTCATTCTCTCAACAACCACAGGTGTCAGATATATTACCCTTGTGATGTAAGTGAAAAGCTTAAGGCTTGTAGAGGCAGGGTGAGACTAGCTCAGAGTTTGGGTGAATGAAAACAATGAGGAAAAATGCTAGGAGTAAAGTTGTCTCTGTCTGTGATGAGTGGGAAGGGCTCTGCTTGCTCAGTGGTGTGTGTTTAGTGTGGCCCTGGCTTCCAGGTATCCCTGACCTGCCACTGACATGCCTTCTGAGCTTCATTCCCAACTACTGAGTCTCATCATTGGCAGCACCTTGTCTCTAATCTAAATGTGCAGTGGATAGTGCTCTACTTTTGCAGCTGTACCTGGCACTCACACTGCAAGTCCCAATTCCAATCAGCAGGTAGGGAGTTGTCACAGGGAAATTTAGTTATGTTTGACTCTTCCTGGCCTTGCCCTGAGATGGTAGACCCTGAGCAAACCTCTCTGACCACACCTCTTCTTTACAATGTGGATGAGCGATGCTGCAAGTAATACCCACAGAACTATAAATGAGATGATTCATGTAAAACCTTTCATGGCCACCTGACTTGAGTTTTAACCTATTTTTCTCTCTTTTTATCATTTTTTGGGGGCCACACCTGTGGCACTCAGGGGTTACTCCTGGCTCTACACTCAGAAATTGCTCCTAGCAGACACCAGGGACAAAATGGGATGTGGAAATGGAACCTGGGTCATCTACATACAAAGCAAATGCCCTTCCCACTGTGATATTATTCAGGTCCTGCTCTCTCTCTCTTTTTCTTTTTTTCTTTTTTTTTTTTTTTTTTTTTTTTTTTTTTTTTTTTTTTTTTTTTTTTTTTTTTTTTTTTTTTTTTTGGTTTTTGGGTCACACCCGGCAGTGCTCAGGGGTTACTCCTGGCTTCATGCTCAGAAATTGCTCCTGGCAGGTACGGGGGACCATATGGGGGCACCGGGATTCGAACCGATGACCTTTTGCATGAAAGGCAAACGCCTTACCTCCATGCTATCTCCCGGGCCCCTCTCTCTTTTTCTTTAAACAATTTGATGGGTGTTTTTGTAGTGCAGGCAATTGAGCCCAGTGCCTTATAAGAGCCAAGAAGTACTCTGTGCTGAGTTCTATCTGTGTCTTAACCTATTTCTTGGTGGCAGCCAGAAAATGTTGTTGGAAGCAATAGCACAGTTGATAAGGTGTTTGACTTGCATGAAGCTCATCTATGTTCAATCCCCAGCATCCACCTAAGCCTTCCAGGAGTAATTTCTGAGTGCAAAGCCAGGAGTAACCCCTGAGCACATCCAGGTGTGGCCCAAAAATACAAACAACAACAACAACAACGAAAAGAATGTTACTGGATGGGGCCCGGGAGATAGCATGGAGGTAAGGCGTTTGCCTTTCATGCAAAAGGTCATCGGTTTGAATCCCGGTGCCCCATATGGTCCCCTGTGCCTGCCAGGAGCAATTTCTGAGCACGGAGCCAGGAGTAACCCCTGAGCACTGCCGGGTGTGACCCAAAAATAAACAAACAAACAAACAAAATAAAAAAGAATGTTACTGGGTCCCTGGTCCAGCTAAGGATTGTTTAAGCTCAGCTGAGGACTGAATTGCTCCATATACTCAGCCCTTTGCTCCATGGGCAAATAGGCACTCAGGAACACTTATACCTTCTGCCAGCCTTATAGACAGTGCTTGCCCTTGCTCCAAAATGGCCTTGACTTAAGTGCAAGGTATTAGTATAATAATTAATAATTCGGTTAAGAATACTAATACCTCCCCTGCCATTTTTAGGGGTTCATTTGCAGGGCCACGATTGGGGTCTCTGGTCTTTATTCCCCCCACTTTTTTTTTTTTTTTTGGTTTTTGGGCCACACCCATTACTCCTCCTGGCTATCTGCTCAGAAATAGCTCCTGGCAGGCACGGGGGACCATATGGGACGCCGGGATTCGAACCAACCACCTTAGGTCCTGGATTGGATGCTTGCAAGGCAAACACCGATGTGCTATCTCTCTCCCCCCTCTTTACAGTTCTGATCCTGGGATTCAGCTACCACACTGATTCTTCTCCCTGTCCTGGGAAAAGGACAATTAGGGCTCTTGAATGGGGGGTTGTGGGGCTTTTCCAAACTTGGGGGTCACTCCTGTGGTGCTAGGAATGGAAGCCAAGATTCTTACAAGCAAGGCATGGACTCCAGCCAGTTGAGCTCTCTCTTTCTCTCTCTCACTCCCTCTCACTCTCCCTCCCTCCCCAGAATCCCCATTTAGGCCAATTTAGGAATAGGGAATATTATAATTCTTGGGATCAAATTTCAGGAAGCCACTCTCAGTGTCCCAATGCCTACCAGGTCTCTTATGCTGTTTGCCCCCATTCCTGCCTCTGTCTCTCTGTCAGGGTTCCCCCAGAGAGCAGCAAGCAATACCTTTTCAGGTCCCTGGTTGCTTCTCCCACTTCCTCATTCCTCCCTCTCACTTTTGCCCAGATGAACCTGTTTAGGAAAATTGTCCAGCTCTGGGTCATTTTCCAGCTGAGGGTGATAAATCTTGGAGCCTGTACCTGAAGAACTATTAATCGAATGACTAAGTCCACTCCTAGCTGCATGGTTTTCCTGCAGGGATCCTGGATGACAGTTTCAAGTTGGGTTAACAAGACCTACTGTGAGGGCTGAGCAGTAGCATAGTGGGTAGGGCATTTGCCTTGCACAAGTCTGGTCCAGGTTCAGTTCTTGGCATCCCATGTGGTCCCTCAAGCATCACCAGGAATATCTCAGAATGCAGAGCCAGGAGTAATCTCTCTGAGCACTACCAGGTGTGTACCCTCCCCCACCAAAAAAAAAAAAAAAAGACCTACCGTGATTTGAACATGATACTAGACATTTCATAGATTTTTTTGTTTGTTTGTTTTTAGAGTCACACCCAGCAGTGCTCAGGGGTTAATCCTGGCTCAGAAATCGTTCCTGGCAGGCTCGGGGGACCATATGGGATGCCGGGATTCAAATCAATGACCTTCTGCATGGCTTACCTCCATGCTATCTTTCTGGCCCCTCATAGATATTTTAACTCTTTGTTTGTTTGTTTTTTGAGTCACACCCGGTGGCACACAGGGATTACTTCCGGCTCTGTGCTCAGAAATTGCTCCTGGTAGGCATTGGGGACCAATATGGGATGCTGGGATTCGAACGTCCATCCTGGATCATCAAGGCAAATGCCCTATCACTGTGCTATCTCTCTGGCCCTAGATATTTTAACCTTTAAACAAAGTTAGATGAGAGATCTCCACAAACTGGAAAACATGCTATGCACAAGAACTCTTTGTTGTTTTGTTTTGTTTTGTTTTGGGGGCGTCACACCCGGCAGCGCTTAGGGGTTACTCCTGGCTCTGCGTTCAGAAGTCTCTCCTGGCAGGCTCAGGGGACCATATGGGATGCCAGGATTTGAGCCAACATCCTTCTGCATGCAAGGCAAATGCCCTATCTCCATGCTATCTCTTCCAGCCCCAGGAACTCTAACTTTGTTTCTATGGTTCCCTGAGCACAGAGCTGGGAATATCCCCATGCATGAATATATATGCCCCAAACAACAAAACAGAACCAAAAGTCTCTTCACAATCTCAAGGGTAGGTAAGATATTGCAAACCTATACCTTAGGTTCAAAGGAATTAATTAAATTGCTTTTGGTAATGCAATGGCTAAATGGCAGAGTAGGAACCTGTTCTAGGAGGCAGCTCCCAAGACTTACTGATCTACCCACTGTCTCAGGCTCAGATTTCTTTGTTTTTTGTTTTGTTTTGTTTTGGTTTGGTTTTTGGGTCACACCCAGCAGCGCTCAAGGGTTCCTCCTGGTTCTAAGCTCAGAAATCGCTCCTGGCAGACTCGGGGGACCATATGGGATGCTGGAATTCGAACCACCATCCTTCTGCATGCAAGGCAAACGCCTTACCTCCATACTATCTCTCTGGTCCAGGCTCAGGTTTCTTGAGCAGGAAGAGGCTCTTGAACTCTCTCTCCTAGCTTCAGCTCATGAGCGTGCTTTGGGAGGTGGCAGTGTCAATGGCCAAAAAGCAGGTGGCTGTCTCATTGGCCCAGAGGACTGAGTTTTTGGAATTGGAACAGACCAGCTTGCTAAGTTAACCTTACTCTACTTCCAGAAGATATTGACATAATCTGAGGACATTTGGTTAAAACTGGGGAAGGGGGAGAAAGCCTATCTTGGGTCCAAATCAAGTTCAGCAGGATCATGTGGGTATCTAGTAGGTTAGAGGCCACAGACGCTAAGTGTTCTGCAAAGCACAGGGCATCCCCAGAAGCAAGAATTCTCCAGTTAATAACAGCAGGACTTAGAAAGACTGGGGTGGACAAGCAAACAGGCCACCACTGCATTTATTCCTACTTTTAGCCAAGGGTCTGGAGCCTGTGGGACTGAGCAGGCCTCAGATTACTGACCAAACGCCCTCTTTTCAGGGTCTTAAAAGAACAATGGATTAGAGCTAAATATGAGAGACAAGAGTTTATGGCTGATGGGGAAACTATCTCGCCTCCAGGTAAATTTATTTTTATCATTTTCTGTGATCTGTTCTAATGAGGTCTAGGAAATAAAGTTCTTGAGTGCCTTGAAGGTACAGTTGCTGCCCATCTTCCAGTCAGAGGCCAAATGGGGTTCCTCAACCTTAAGAGAAGTATCATATTAAATAGGGGAGGTGGGGGTTGTGGTTTGAGTGGCTGAGAAGAATTTTTGTCTTGGGTCCTTGCAGAGAACAAGTGTGTAGAGAACCTAAATATAAAAAGCAGGAAGCCTCAGCCTGAGGGCAGGCCAATGAAAAAGAAGTAGCTCTGATGCTGGCCTGTGCAGGGGTTGCACAAGGTTTGCTGAGAGACCTGGGCTGGATTCCAGTCTCCCTTCCTGCCTTTGTACTGGGCTCAACCTTCTCTGATGCATTGCAGCTGCCTGTAGTTCCTGCTTCAAGGCTTGGAGTACAAGTTGATACTGAACAGGGGGCAAAGTATTGAAAACCATACTTGCAGAGGCAGCAAGTATCTCTTTCCTAGCTGCCATGAGCTTGCACAGTGAGTGCTTCAATCTAGTCGTGGATTCACCAGGATGCTTTTATGCTAGGAGTTTCATGAGGTAAATGAAATCAATGGCAAGTTCAGCAAACCTCTCTGGGCCCCTCTGATATTCATTTTAGTTTCTCAGAAGTCCTTAGCCCAAGTAAGGGTTGATTGTACCTGCTGATCAGCCAGTCAAAGTAGAGGACTGGGGAATGCGCCTCTGAAATCTGGACACAATTCCCTATCTGCCTCTCAAATCTGGATACCATCCCTATCACGTGCTATTGAAATAGGGGAGTTATATTCAAAACTTAGCAGCTGGTCGAGGGATTCATTGCGTCTGAGATCCTCTATGACTCTTTCTCTTCTTTGCTGGCTAAGGGAACAGAGAAGGGTTCCTATGGAAGAGAGGAAGGGACAATGCACAGTTCCTGAAGAGAAAGTTTGTCCTGCTGGCCAGAGAGGGTCTCCTGAAGTACTACACCAAAGAGGAGGTAAGAGGCCAAACCAGTGTGGGAGCCACCCAGAACAACAAAATGCTCTCCATGGGGGGGTCTATATTCTCATTAGTGGTACTATTTCCTTTTGTTTTGTAAGTCAGGGCTTACTCCTTGCGCTGTATTCAGGAATTGCTACTGGTGATACTCAGGAGATCATATGGGATACCAGGGATCAAACCCAGATTGGCCATGAGCAAAGCAAATGACTCCTGCTGTATTATCACTCTAGTCCCAAGACTGGTCTATGTTGAAGCATTTGATCAATTTATATTTACTTCCTTGACTTTTACACTCAGGAAAGTAATATTTTTAGGTTTTGAGACCACACTTGGTGGTGCTTGGGGTCCACTTTTGAATGATTGGGGGATCCTAAGGTGCTAGGGATCAAACCAGACATCTCTTCTGCAATGTATGTACTCCAGTTCTTTGAGCTAATTCTCTGGCTCCCACCTGACCATCTACTATACAATATATATTATTCTAGGCACTGGAGCTAAATCAACAAGTGAGCTCCTGATCTCTTAGACCAGGGATGGCAAACAAGTTCGACACAAAGAGCCAAAATTTTAAACTGTGAGAGTCAGAGAGCCACACCATGCAGTGACCTGCCAAAACAGGCAAACACTCACACAGAAGCATATAATTTTAACAATAATATATGAAACACATATTGCAATTTGCCATTTTGAGTGAGGGTAAAAATCCTGCAGTGATGGTGAGGGTGTGCTGCGTCCTCCACACTAAGAACTAACGGCAAGATGTGACCCAACATGTGACACACGGTTTCCCCCATCGCTGGCCCGTGCAGTTGTTTCCGAGGGATGGGACACGGATGACGCAGCCTGGGGGCGGGACTACGCGCTCAAGATCTCTCTTCAGAGGTCCCTCCGCAGGAGCAGCAGAACAAAATCCAAACTTGGCAAAGAGCCACAATATACAAAATAATGATAAGAGGCAAAGAGCCGCATTCATTGTGGCCGGAACCGCATGCGGCTTAAGAGCCGCGTGTTCACCACCCCTGTCTTAGACCTTTAATTTCAATGAAAAATAAGGATGGTAATTGACCCAAACAGCAGGTCAATATCAATCTCAGGTGGCAGTAAGTACTAAGAATTGAAAGAAAAAAGGGGCAGAGCATAGGGTGCTTGATCTGCACTCAGCTGACCTGGGTTTGATCCTCAGCACCACACGTGGTCCCCAGAGCACTGCCAGGAGTGATCTCTGAGCAGAGAGCCCTGAACACTGAGAAGAGTGGCTCCCAAAAACTCAATCCCAAATTTTTTAAAAAAAAGGAAGTTAAGAAAAAGAGGGTGGGGCAGGGCGGTGGCGCTGGAGGTAAGGTGCCTACCTTGCCTGTGCTAGCCTAGGACGGACTGCAGTTCGATCCCCCGGTTTCCCATATGGTCCTCCAAGCCAGGACCGACTTCTGAGCGCATAGCCAGGAGTAACCCCTGAGTGTCATTGGGTGTGGCCCAAAAACCAAAAAAAAAAAAAAAAAAAAAAAAAAAAAAAAAAAAA
>PVKC010029921.1:0-14968 GCA_004027635.1 Crocidura indochinensis | reverse complement strand
GTAGTGGTATAGGATGCACTCTAGGTTTGTTGGTGGAGAGAGGTTGAGACTGCTGGTGGGAATGGTCCTGATTCACACTATATCTGAAATTCAACTATAAAGGACTCTGTAGTTTATAATTGTTTCAATAAAATAAAATTTAAAACATTTAAAGAAAACCAGGACACAAAGAAATGGAGATGTACAACTTGCTCAAAGATTAAGAGAATTACATAATTAAAATTATAATACTTCCTAAAGCATTGTAAGATTTTATCCCTATAAGAATACCCAGAACATTTTTCAGAAAAATGGATCAAACAGTCCTGAAATTCACTTGGAATAGTAAATGTCCATGGATAACTGAAACAATCCTTGAGGAAAAGATGGATGTCATCACTTTTTACCAATTTCAGTAGTAGTTATTATAACAGCATGGCATTTAAATACAAAAAATCCTTATATCTGTGGAATAGTTTTGAATATTGTTAGACTGACTCCCAAGTATATGATCAGTTAATCTTAAATAAAGGGGCAAAATATACAAAATAGAGCAAGGAAAACCTCTTCAACAAATGGAGTTAGGCTAACTGATTAACTTCATGCAAACAAAGTGAACTCAGATCTCTCTTTAACATCATGAAGAAAGGCCAAATCAAAACTAATGAAAAGCCTTGATATCAGGGGCTAAGGTGATAGCATAGTGATAGGGTGTTTGCCTTGGTTTAGTCCCTGGAATCCCATATGGTCCCCTGAGCCAGGAGTGATTTCTGAGCGTAGAGCCAGAAGTAATCCTCAATGTCACCGGGTGTGGCTCAAAAAGCAAAAACAACCTTGATATCAAAAGGAAACCATAAGTTACAGAGAAGAAAGCATTGGACAAACACTCCATGAACTTGAAATAATAGCATCTTTTTTTTGGAGGGGGTGGTCACACCTGGCAGTACTCAGGGGTTACTCCTGGCTCCATGCTCAGAAATTGCTTCTGGCAGGCACGGGGGACCATATGGAGCACCGGAATTCGAACCGATGACATTTTGCATGAAAGGCAAACGCCTTACCTCCATGCTATGTCCCGGGCCCCGAAATAATAGCATCTTCAAGGAGAAAACACAACTGCCCCAGCAAGTTGAAGCAGAGATAAACAAATGGGACTATATTAAATTGAGAAGCTTTTACAGTTCAAAGGGAACTAGTCACTGACTAGGATTAAAAAGAAAACTACCCACATAACAGGAGAAACTATTCACCTGGTACCCAATTATATGTGGCATTAAGATCTAAGATATAAAAGTTACTGGTAGAAATTAGCAAGAAAAAATCTAACCCCTTCCAAAAATGAGAAAGAATGAACAAACATTTACTCAAAAAAGACATTTCATCAAATATAGATGGCCAAAAGCCATATCATAAAATGCCCCACATCACTAATCAGGGAGATGGTAATCAAAGCATCAATGAGATATCATCTCATGCCACAGAGACTGGCTAACATCATAAAGAACAAGTGCTGCTACCAATGTTGGGAGAATGGGACTTTCATTCACTGACAGTAGGAATGCCAAGTAGGCCAGCTTTTTTTTTTTGGAAGCAATATGGATATTCCTTACAAAACTAGAAATTGAGCTTTCCTTAGAAAACTAGAAATTGAGCTTCACTATAATCCAGCAATACTACTGTTACAAATATACCCATGATAACCATAACTACTACCCAAAAACATAATGCTGGAAAGCTCTCAGCATTTCTTTGTTAATTGCAGCACTAATTACAATAGCCAAAATCTGGAAACAATTGGGGCCCGGGAGATAGCATGGAGGTAAGGTGTTTGCCTTTCATGCAAAAGGTCATCGGTTCAAATCCCGGTGCCCCATATGGTCCCCGGTGCCTGCCAGGGGCGACTTCTGAGCAAATAGCCAGGAGTAACCCTGAGTGTCACCTGGTGTGACCAAAAAAAAAAATCTGGAATCAACCCTGGTGCCCATGAAGAGATGAATGTCTAAAGACGCTGGGTTATATCTACACAATGGAATACTATCTAGTCATTAGGAAAAATTGTCATGAAATATGCTTCTACATGGATAGACATGGAGATTATTATGCTGAGTAAAATGAGACAGAGAAGAGATATAGAATAAAATAGTATCACTCATCTTGGGGCTATAAGTAAAATGAAACCAAACCCAAAGTCAACAACAACAGAATTGATACCCTATCTACAACAGGCTATACACAGAGAGGAACAGTTATACTATCACTCCAGGAGGCAAAGGAGGGAGATATGGGACACATGCTAGGAAAAGGGGTGTAGGGAAGACAACCCTGGTAATAGGAATGGCCCTGCTTCATTGTCACCATGTACCTTAAATACTACTGTGAAATATTTGTCATTCAATTTGGTCACAATAAAAATTATTTAGAAAGAAAAGTAAAAGGTATCATGGTAATAACATCCAGAGGCAATAAATGTCACAGGTGAAGGCAAGTAGGACCAGTCCATTGTAAGAAGCTTGCCACATATAAGATGAATATAAATATGTTAGAGAGAGTCCACTATGACAATGATAGTTGGCACTGATTACTCTGGACAAGAACTTAGTGCTGAAATGGGATAAAGTGGCATGCATCGTACTCCTTTATTAACAATAATGCAAAACAGTGTCAAAATGGAAAAAGAGAGAGGAGAGAGAGAAGCAAAATGCTTGTCCCAGAGATAGGCAGGCATGGGTGGGTGTGTAGGAGTGCGTAAGAGTATAATTATGAACATTGGTGGTGGGAAAACTGCATTGTTTAAAGGTATATTCTTTAACTAAAATTCAGTCATGAACAGTTCTGTAACATAATGCTTAAACAAAGTACTAAAAAATGAAAAGAAAAATTCCCTCACTACTGCTTTTCTGAAATCTTAAAAATATTTATAAAAATTATTTTGAGATTATTTTTTTAAATTGAATGCAAACAATAAAAATAAAATAATAACAATTGTCAGGGTGGGAAGAGCAGTATATATTGGGTAGATACCTGTCTTGACATGGCAGACTCAGTTTTGATCTTCAACATCTCATATGTTCTTGAACCCTCTAGGAGTTATTTTTCACAGTGCAGATCCAGTATTAACCTCTGAGCATCTCCAGGTATGGCCCCAAAAAACAACCAAATTTGTGACAGGCACAGAGTGATAGTAGAGCAGTTAGGCCATTTCCCTTGCACACACTGGCTTTGATCCCTGACATTCCAAATTGTCCTTTGAATACTAATCACTTCCAGGTAT
Organism: Crocidura indochinensis; assembly: GCA_004027635.1. NCBI lineage: Eukaryota > Metazoa > Chordata > Mammalia > Eulipotyphla > Soricidae > Crocidura > Crocidura indochinensis. Next base: position 11,718 of record PVKC010029921.1, on the reverse strand, counting down.
GGCTCAAAAAAAATCAACAAAAAACAAATGTAAAAAGAAATTAAAATCATAGGAACAATGCCTATGAAAAATGTAGGTATTTATTTATTTGGTTGGTTTTTGGGTCACACCCAGAAGCGCTCTGGAGTTACTACCGATTCTACACTCAGAAATCACTCCTGGGGTCCGGGAGATAGCATGGAGGTAAGGCGTTTGCCTTTCATGCAAAAGGTCATTGGTTCGAATCCCGGTGCCCCATATGGTCCCCCATGCCTGCCAGGGGCAATTTCTGAGCATGGAGCCAGGAGTAACCCCTGAGCACTGCCAGGTGTGACCCCCCCCCCAAAAAAAAAACCACAGAAATCACTCCTGGCAGGCTCAGGGTACCATATGGGATGCCGGGATTCAAAACACAGTCCTTCTACATGCAAGGCAAACACCCTACCTCCATTCTATCTCTCTGGTCCTAAATGTAGGTATTTGTTTATAGTGATTTTTTTTGATAATTTAACCCAAGGAACCAGTATGTTTTTATTTCAAAAGAATCAAGTGTGAAAATATCAGAAGGCTTTACATGGAATCATGTTAACCATTATTTTGTAAAAAATTATCTAAATGGTGTTATGTGTAGACCTTTATAAAATGTAGGTTTGGATTTTTACAAGGGCTGTCTTTCTACAATTTTAAAAGACATGGAGTATTAGGATAGGACCATTTTTATAAGAATTAAAACTATTAAATCTGTATTTCAAGTCATTTCTGAAAATATGGATGAAATTCCTTTGAGCTCAATCCGTGGTTGCTGTCACCTGCAAGGGGATAATGAATGTAAGAAATAGATGTAAAGTGATACTGCATGTATGGTGCATATGGCATTCACACAGTATTCATATTCAGAGTAATAATAGCAGGTGGGCTGTTGGGAACTTTCCATTGCTAGTCAGATTAGACTGCCCAAAGCCCACATTCAAATTGAAAAAATAAGGGACAGCCCTTAGCTAAAGATGATGTTAAAACTTTTGGAGACTGGAGATGAATGATCTCACCCTCTTCACAGTCAATTAGGGTGTATGAAAACTACTTACTATCTAGGGTTAACTTGAGTTTCCCCCCCTTCTCCCTTACTTCAACGCTTCCACTAGATAATCTTTCCTGCTATAAAAGATTTGCTAACTCAGCCATCTATTGCCATTCTCAAAACCCATTTTACATAAAGGTAGTCAACATGAGGTCTTTCCCAGGCTGAAATTTGTCTGTGATTATAATGTACAATTGTTTGCAATACTGATAATGTTTCAATAGGGACCTCACTAAATATCTTTTAAAAACTTTTGTAGAAGACCTCTGGCTGAACTTCAACCCTCCATAAGGAGTGAAAATGAGTAGTGTTGTATCTGCTAATCTTTTCCATATCTACTCAAAATTCTGGGATCATTAAGAAATTTATCCTCTTTACCTTATACAATTCTTCATAAAACAAGGAAAAACACAAGAAGATTGAAATTAATTAAAAATAACTTGGAAGATATAATTTAATATTCAACTCTGAGTGCCTTTAAAAAGGAAAGATTATCATTTGTTATTGAATTCTTAGTAGCTTTTCGCTCTCTTTATAAAATATTCTGGGATAAAATAGATGTTTTCCTATGTTGATCAGTTGTATTCTATGAGTAATAAAATAAATAAGCCTGAACAATTGATTGACAAGTTTCCCAAACCTAGGTCAGCCTAATATATATGAGAAATGGTGCTACAATAAGGAAACTGTAAAAAAAAAACCTCAATTTGACTTTACAACATCAATTTTAGTTTGGCTGAATGCTGTCTGAACTCTCACTGCAGAGAATGGCAATCGGTGTATAGTTCCAGGAATTGATATAAAAATGTATGACATTACTACACAATCTCCAGATTTGCTATAAAGGTTTCTATTTATCTCTGTATTTGCCACTAGAGTTTTCTCTGAAGTCTGGTGCAGTATGAACATACTCAATTTGCAAAAAAAAAAAAAATTCTTAGAAATAAAAGATCATAAATTAACTCAGGATGTTACCAAATATTAATCTTAATTTTAAAAGTACTGAGAATTTCTAAAACCTGATATCTCAGAATGTATTCATCTTAACTCATTTGGAAGCTTATAAATGTCATTTCTCTACTTTACTTCTTAATTGATATTTATTCTTAATTACCAAAGAGTTTAGTGTATCTATTAAATGTTGCAAACTTCCAAGGTCTTAATTTACTCATCAAAAAAAGTAGGGTTTTGAGATATCAGTTCAGTGGAATACAAATATTGCATAAGTGAAAAATCATTTTAAGAGCTAAGTAAAATAGCTTAAACTTTTAAGTAACTTGAAATTATTCATTTATTTTCGGCCACACCCAGTGATACTCAGGGATTAATCCTGGCTATATGCTCAGAACTCGCTCCTGGCTTGGGGGACCATATGGGAATCTGGGGATTGAAATGAGAGAGGTCAGTCATGTGCAAAACAAAAGCCCTATTGCTACACTATTGCTCCGGTCCCATTTAAATAATTTAAATCATATTTTAATGCCTTTAAAATAGCAAAACTTAAACATAGGAATTAGTTCAAAGTAGGAATTTAATAAATGAATAATGTTATGCTATATATATCTTTTGGAGGCCAAAGAAATTGCTCAAGTTGTTGAACACATGTCGAGTAAGGCCAAGTTTAATTCTTATATGTGTGTATACATATATAAACACTTTTCCATAAGATAAACTCATCACTCTTGTCAACTATCCTACATTGCAAAACAAATCAAAAATGAAAGTCAAAAAAGTCTTCCTTCCTTTCACCCATTAACATTGACCACTTTTGTGCATTTTCTATACTACAAACAGCTAAGTTGGGGTGGATGGGGATTTGAAAGAAATAATAAAAATAATAAGAGAGAATTGATCTATTGTCTCTGCTTACGGACCTCTTCAACATGTAGTACAACTATTTAGATATTTTTATTGAATCACTATGATATATACAGTTACAAAGTTGTTGATGGTTGGGTTTCAGTCATATGATATTTCAGTATTTATCTTTTCACCTATGTATACTTTCTGCCTCAATATCCCCAGTTTTCCTCCAGCCCCTTCCTCTTAGCTTAGCTCTATGGAAAACACTTCGTTTTCTCCTCACTCTCAGTCTATTCTTTTAGGCACTTTGGTTTGCAGTACTTATACTAAAAGGGTGCCAAACATATTACTTTACCACCAAGTTCTTGTCCTGAGGTATTATTTTCAACTTCCCACTATGTGACAAGCTTCTTACACATGGACAATTAATCCTGGCCAATTTATATTTTTCTCCTGTTTTAAAATTTATTTATTTATTGTTTTTTGGCCACACCCAGTGATGCTCAGGGGTTGCTCTTGGCTATGTGCTCAGAAATAGATGCTGGCTTCGGGGACCATATGGGGAACTGGGGATCGATCTGAGGCCCATTCTGGGTCAGCTGTATGCAAGGCAAATGCCCTACTGCTGTGCTGTCTCTCTGGCCCCTGTTTTTAAATTTACTTTTAAAGATTTTTAATAAAAAGTTATAAAATATTTATAAAATACTTCAAAGACTACATATCACATAATTGCTCATAATCCTCATAATGCATTTGCTTAGAGATAAGTAGTAATGAAATTATTTTTGAAAATGAAAAAAGTGCAGGAACAAGAAATCATGTCATTGACAGGAGGTTTATTGAAATTTTGTTGCTAGTTGATCTTTCTGCTACATGTTTTGTTTCTGAAACTTGGGTAGCTTCAAATCCATGTTGTCTAAATTGGTGTGTTCCTTCTGGGATAAAAGTATTGAAAAAATTGGAGCTGTTGAACATATGTGACTACCCAGTCCAGGAATTCCAAGCTCTATGGTTGATACTGTAGCATTTGTGAGAAGTGTTTTTGACTGCAAGGCATTGTGGAGCTCAAGAGGTTGGGGCAGGGTGCCGGCATTGATGCCTGGAGTTTTGGTCATTTTGGCATCTCTGCAAAGATCTGATTGGTGAATCTGGACCATAGATGAAGCAGCTATTGTGAATGGTGGGAGCAGCTGTCATAGCTTTGTCAGGTTGGGGATCAAACCAGTCTCTCCTCACAAGAGTGCCATCTTTCTACTGTAAAACCTGTGCATCCATAGTTTTTCAGCTTGATTTAAATCTCTTTCTAGAAAAGCAGTGAGTCTATGGAGGTGGCCAAATGCATGAATGACAACTCTCAAGAGTCTATTTTTGTTCACCTCCTCATATTCTTTTGGAATCTGAAAACAATTCTCTCTACATGAAATTTCTGTTCCCTGATTTTCCAAAATAGTAAGCCCTCTTTTTTCCAATCATGCATTGCATTGCTATTATTATTATTATCTCTTTAATATTATGCTCCAGTACCACATTGTGCTTTTCTGATGCATTCAAACTACTTAACTACACATGTATCACCTTCAGAATATTGTTGAATAGTATCCCCTGAGAAGAGGCTATGAGAGCTAACAACACACAAAACAGAACAAAGCTAAGATCTACCCTTTACCTTCCTGAACCCCCTTAATCTTACTTTGCTTGCCTGAAAAACAAGATGCCACTAGTACATGCTTTATTGGGTTATTGTAAATTAAATAAAATAACCAATATTTAGCATTTCACATAAATTCATGAACTCAAATCACTTAGGTGTTTTGCTTATATATTTTTTTGTTTCTTTGTATGTTTGGATAAATTGACCCAATTAAGATATGGCCACTCAAAAACATCTCACAAATCTACCTTCTTAAACTTGAGATGTCTTTAAAGTATAGTTTATTAATCACCTGTTAAAATTTTGAATTATCTTATACTTTATATTGCAAGAAATATGATGGTAAATAATGATGTGTTATTTTTATATATTTTCTAGAATTTTAGAACTTTGTTTTTATTATTTTAGTTTTAACATGTTGTATTTTCTATGTGAATTATGAAACAAATAAATAATTCACATTGTCTTGAAAGAGTAAGGATTCCCTCTGGAAAGTTGTGATAACAAAAGAATACTGAAAGGACCTAAAATTCCTTCTTTGACTTAAGGCTATTTTCAGACTAATGGCTTTTAGTTTAGACTATGTTCTCCAGTGTTTAAAGTCTATATATATTTATCTGACTATAGAATAGTACCTGAAAACACTAGTTTAGAGTTTGTATTGATACTTTGCCTGATGCCAAAGACAGGAATAGAATTTCCTGATAATCCATTGCCTTTAGTTATTTGCAGAATTTTAATAAAAATAAGAGAAAATGGGGGCCCGGGAGATAGCATGGAGGTAAGGTGTTTACCTTTCATGCAAAAGGTCATCAGTTCGAATTCCGGTGCCCCATATGGTCCCCCGTGCCTGCCAGGAGCAATTTCTGAGCATGGAGCCAGGAGTAACCCCTGAGCACTGCCGGGTGTGACCCCCCCCCCCCCAAAAAAAAAAAGAAAAAAAATTTGGATTTTAAAGTTTTATTATTGTGTTTTGTTTTGGTTTGGTTTGGTTTTGGTTTTGGGGTCACACTCAGCAGCACACGGGTCACTCCTGGCTCTACTCTCAGAAATCGCTCCTGGTAGGACCATATGGGATGCTGGGATTCAAAGCACCTTCATTCTGCAAGCAAGGCAAACAACCTATTTCCAGGATAGATCTTCGGTGGCCCTTTTATTATTGTTAACTGTAGTTTGGATACTAAGTTATTAAGTCCTTTATCCCAATGATATACCTGAATCTCCTTTACCCATGCTCCCTGATATAAGCAATTGAGAACAGTTTGAAAAGGCTAAATGCTAATTGTTTATGAGTTTAGAACTAAAATATTCACATATTTATTAATTTTATAGACTCTATGCATGAATAATATTTTAATTATATATCATCTAAATTAAAAAGCTTCTAAGCTATTAAAACACTGTTTTGAGGAACAGCTTTTCACAGATGGAGAGAATATTATCTTGTAGCCTGAAAGTACACTCTGAACACATTAAATATTGTTAGTACATCAAGCTGTATGTGTTGTCACTGATTTGTATAATTGCAAGTTTATTTAGTTGATTTTGGTTTTGCGTTAATAATTGGTGGTGCTCTGGGGCTAATTGGGCTAATTCTGGCTCTAAGTTCAGTCATTTCTTCTAGTGGTGCACAAAGGTACAGGGGAGGTGGGGATCAAGTCTAGGTCAAGTGCATGAAAAGCAAATGCCCTACCCATTGTACTATGGTTCTGACCCTTGATTCCAAGTTCTTAACATCTGTTTGATTACTGTTTCATTTTAGGCAGAATAAGAGGGGCAGTATTCAGATATTTTGTTGGAAGGGTACATGACCTCAGTGAGAGACAATCGAAATTGAACTCATTTGTTTGTGTATTTGATTAAATCTAGGAATGGCAGAGAATAGTCAAAAGTATAGCAATAAGAATTTGAAATATAATAGATATTCTTTTTTTTAACCTTGAAATGGGTGGCTTTATCTTAGAGTAGTTAATACTATGGAACAGTGAGAGAGGAGTTTTTACTTAGCCTAAAATTTCATGCTGTACTGAAGTGTGAGTGCTTGAAAAGACAAAAAATACAACTGGCAAAATAAAATAAATAAAAATTAAAATAACTGTTCTGTAAACTTTTCATTCATTTATAATGAAATTAAAAACCTATGTTTAGCACTCACTAAGTAAAGAAAAAAATAAGATTCTAATTAGGCATGTTATTATTATTATTGTAAACGGTGATTGCTTTTGAAAAAATAAAGCCCACAGCATATAAAGATTCAAATTTTTCACTCCTGTGAAATCAATATGTGTTGCTGATTAACTGGAATTTGCCTCATACCTGAATCACAAAGATCTTTCATCTTTGGTGTTCCACCACATTTAATACAATGATTCTTGTGGAAAAAAAGAATATAAAGAATCTATAATAAAAGCCTTATTACTGAATTTGTAAATGTTACATAAAGTTTATTCATTGTACTGTCTAATCTCAGTCTTCGACTTAGTACATGGCAACATTGGAAATGTCTTTTGACCATATGTCATAGAAAAGGAAGAAACCTCTCATTAACCACCTGAAAATCTATATCATAACTAATGCATTTCAATAAAGACATCATCAAAATGACTTCATAGATATATTAGAAAATAACTTGGCTATTGTATGAGTATTTTCCAGTTAAGAGAAAATTGTGTCATATTTTAAAAACATTTTTAAAATGCATCCCTCTCTTTTAGTCTTAGTAATTTTCTCACACTTTTTAAAAGCAAGTAGTAAAGGTGTTGAAAGAGAAGCCTTATCATAGCTAAATCTGTTAGGCCCTGCTCCAGGGACCAGTCTGTCTTGATCCATAGAGGAAATACTTTAATTGAAATTTAGAAATAAAGTAGATAGAAAGGTTAGTATACACCAAAGACTAAATCATACATAAGATGAAGGGAGTAGCATTGTTTCTTTTTTTGGGGGGGTCACACCCGGCAGTGCTCAGGGGTTACTCCTGGCTCCATGCTCAGAAATTGCTCCTGGCAGGCACGGGGGACCAAATGGGGCACCGGAATTCGAACTGATGACCTTTTGCATGAAAGGTAAACGCCTTACCTCCATGCTATCTCCCGGGCCCAGTAGCATTGTTTCTAAGTAAAGTAGTTATCTAAATGTATGAGTACCCACTCAGGAAGCCAGAATATGTTCATATTTTACATAAAATAGTGCCATTTTAATGCACATTTTAGCCCATGTTTTTAAGAAATGGATTACATTAATAGGTATAATACTTCTAATTTCAAAAAATGGAAATGATTTTGCAAGTCAAAGTGTCACAGATTCTAACTATATTGGTCATTTCTAAAGATTAGCATGACAATTATAACCTGCTATGACCTGGTGTAATTTTTAACTATACAAATACATTAAAATGAACTAATAAAGAAACTAGAACTCATCGATTGTTCTCATAATTCTTTGTCTAGAAGTTTTTGGTTCCCATAAATTTCAATCTCCAATAGCTCTGAAATCTCATAGACCTCAGTTTTGGAGGTGTTCAACATCTGTAAAATATTAACTCATTTGGAAAAAATATATTAAGCTTCCCATCATTATACATAGACATGTAAAAGAGACATGATCAAAGTCAGGAACTGATCAAAGATGGAAATGTGTGGAACTCACATATTAATGGCAGATGCAATAAATACTCGTCCTTGTTTAAACACAGAGATACACTCATATAGGGATAATAGAATGTCATGGTGTTTAGGCTTTCCAATGTCTTCACAAAGGAATATTTTTCTATGTGAGACAAAGTTTTCTATTCACAACCCTATTTTAGTCAGTTGTGTACCAAATTTACACTAGCCATTATTCTCTATTATGGGAAATTTGTGTACACATACATTTTCTGATTCTAAGATTGGAAAATAAAGATAGATGTCCAAGATTGTTCAAAAATCAAAATGCATACCCAAAAAACAGAAATTTCTAACTCTTATTAACTAAATTAATTCAATTCTAAACATTGGTTTGTATCTTGTAGAAAAGCTGTAAATAGCATTATAATATGATGGAAGACAATAAGAAGGAAGCAATGTTTCTCAGTTATTCAACATAAAATATTCCATAAAGGGTCATACCAAGTGACAAGTATGTTTTGCAAGGGTCCTCCTAGTCACAGGGGTCCTACCCTGGGTGGAGATGAATTAATAAAGATTATCAAGGTATTGTGAAATGATGGGAATTTAAAGGCCAGTTCATTACTTATGGTCATAAAAAATCCACAGGAAACCTGGAACTATTGCAACTGCCTGGAAAGAAAATGTCTGTACAAATGGGAATTGTAGATAGGAAAGTTTAGTAGTAATCAATATAAATGCAATAATATCCATGTAAATGGATCTGTATTTGAATATAAAAATAGAATAATGTTGCACTGGAGATGTGTGGTGTTCTTTACATGACTGAAACCCAAACAAAATCATGTAAGTTGTTCAAATAAAATTAAAAAGATAGAATCGTAAATATAAATGACTTTAAACTGCCTTCATATAAGACTTTCTGTAAAGCTTTTCAGTCCTGGTGTATTTTTATAATGGTGATGAAGATTTAGATGATGAAAATATGTGCTTGCCCAGTTCACCTTCTATTACTTTTTAGACATGTCAGAGAGCTTTGATGAATAAAGTCAGCATTTCTCTTTTTCTTACTAAAGCATATATATATATATATATATATATATATATATATATTAGTTATTTCAAAGTCACAAACACACTTGTTATTCTTCAACTAAATTTTGTTGAAAAAATTACACCAAATAAAACAGCTAAGTAAACTAGATGTGTCAAATGTACAGTAACTGACAAATTCTCTATTAATAAATATCTATACTATGTGAGCTTTGTGCTTTTCTACTACGCATTCCCAGGTCACTGTGTTTATAAATGTACATTTCTTAATTAAAGATCTGTCCTTGTAGGAAAAATCCATAAAAAAAAATATGCAGCTTCAATTCTTTTCTACTGTGTAGGTGATAAATTCCAGATTTATTAATGATAAAATCAAAGAGTACTCATATCGATTTTAGGGGTAAATCACATACATTTTAGAGGCTAATTTTAGAGGCTAATTTCTGACACATAATTGAGCTTAAATTTACTGCTTTGTTATGAGGGTCAACTGTCAACATTAAAATTGTTTTATTTCCCAAGGATACTCTTACAAGATATTATACTCTTGTTTTACTTATAGCCTTAAAATACTTCAATATCAAATTCTTTGAGGTGAGTTATTAAAATATAAGATATTTTATGAATAAAGTTTCTATTCCCTGTTGTTGGTACTTATACAGAAGTATTTTCCATTTTGCACTCTGTTCTTTTAACTCTTTAGTTAAAAAATAATTTGTAATATCAATTTTAATATTATTTATCTAGAACACTTAGTTTATAAAGTTAATATTCTTGTGACTGAAGAGTTTGGATTAATTTTCTTGGAAAAAAGTCATGATTTAAATTTATACTCAGCTTTCTATAGCTTATGAGCAGTTTTTGAAACAATACTCTCAGAACTTTGAGCTTAAAGAAGAAAGGGACATGTTTTACTCACTGAGAAAAAACCATATACTTATACCATTAAATCAAAAAAATTTAGTAACCAATAAATAAGAAATCATCTCAAAAAAACCAACAGCAAATTCTTTCATAGGTTGACAACCTTAAAGATAACATTTTCAAACTATATAATAAAAGCTTCCAGATTTATAGTTAAATTTTGTATGTCCTTGATGTATTACCAAAAATTTTAGGAAATTAAATAATATTGTATGGATTATTGTTTAAAATTCTTCAGGCTAAATAAAATACTATGGATATGTATGAACTAATTTTATAAAGACAAATATTCAAAATAAAAGAAATAGATACATGAAAAATAACTCGAGAATTAGAGTATATATCTAGTATGTGAAAAATTCTGAGCTCAATTCTTGGCACTGAAATACACACCTTATAGACAGAGCATTACAAGACCATGCTACTAACAAACCATCAAGTCTACAACATTGGTCCAATTGTCAGAAGAAGTTGCTCTGCACTGCCTTCACCTCAGCACCACAGAGGCAGTCATCATTAACTTTTTTCTTTAAATACTGAGTTGTCTAACCCCAATGTCATTTTTTCTGTAGTTCCAGTAGAAGTTCTTTACAATCACAGTTGTCATGGTCAGGTTCCTATAGTTAGAGATCCTGATGTTTTTCACATGTCATGGTGACATAGAATGTCTTCTGCTTTCATCTCACCATTAGGTGACAATGCAGAGAACTCTGACCTGAAAGCAAGTATTGCTGTTACCAAGTTGTCAGGGTGTCAGATGAACCCACTCTGGAACAAGTCAATGCCAGGACAGCATTGGAGCCTTCCCTGGTAGAAGTGCTAGTATAGAAAACCATGCTGGTTCCATAGATAGGATCCAAGGTTCAGGGTGAGTGGCCAATGTCCAATTTCCTGATGCCTAAGCAAAGTCACTATGACAAGTGGTCAGGATGTCAGGCCCCACTGCAATATAAAATTTATGTGTTCCTATTCCTATTAGATAACAACTACCTTATTTTCCGGTGTATAAGATGACTTTTTGGCCCATGAAAAACTTCTTAAAAGTCAGGGTCATCTTATATGCTGGTATATGGCATACTGAAACTTACTCCAGCTTCAGGGATGAGTGATCCGTCCCCCTAAGTTACTTACTTTTAAGACTTTTAGGAAGTTTTTCATAGATTGAAGGGTCATCTTAAATGCCGGAAAATATAAGTAGTTTTCACACATAAGAATTCTATTGTGCCTATGCAAAAAGAAAAAATGTCTCATGGTACTAATGGTGCATATGGGGATAAAAATAACAAGCTACACAATGCCAATAACCTAGTTCTAATATGAACTCAAAACTCAAGAGAAACTTACATACTAGAATTTCCTACTTAATAGATAAAAAGGGGGGGTAAATAGCCACTACTATTAAAAAAATACGACTACTAAAAATACTACTACTAAAAAAACTACTACTATTAAAAAAAACTAGACATTAAGAATTAACTAAGTAAACTGGGAGTTCCAGCCTCCTCTCATTAAGTCTGATGATTATTGCAATGATGATTTTTATTTTCTTTAAAACCCATAGATGAGTGAGACTATTCTGCGTCTCTCTCTCTCCCTCTGACTTATTTCACTCAGCATGCTAGATT
>PVKC010029919.1:0-14866 GCA_004027635.1 Crocidura indochinensis | reverse complement strand
TTTTTTTGTTTGGCTTTTTGGGCCACACTGTTTGACCATCAGGGGTTACTCAGAAATTGCTTCTGGCTAGGGGGACCCTATGGGACTCTGGGGGATTAACCAAGATCCATCCTGAATTGGCCATTTATAAGGCAAACACCCTACCACTGTGCTATTGTTCCAGTCCCTTGTTGAGAGTTTTTATCATAAATAAGTGCTGAAATGTTTTCTTGTGTCTAATGTTATGATCATATCATTTTTATTTTTCCTTTTATTGCATATGTTAAACCTTCTTTGCATTTCTGGAGTGAATCCTGCTTTGTTGTAGTGTATAACCCCCTTGATGAATTGCTGGATTCTATTTGTTAATATTTTTGTTGAGGATCTTTGCATTTGTGCTCATTAAGGATATTGACCTGTATTTTCTTTTTTTATGGTGTCTCTGCTTTTGGTATCAGTCTATTGTTTCTGGAAGCTTTTTGGTAGAGTCTTTAGGGCTTTCTAAGTAGAGTATCATGTCATCTGCAAAAAGCGAGAGCTTGACTTCTTCCTTTCCTATCTGCATTCCCTTGATATCTTTTTCTTGCCTAATCGCTATAGCAAGTACTTCCAGTGGTATGTTGAATAGGAGTGGTGAGAGAGGACAGCCTTGTCTTGTGCCAGAATTTAGAGGGAAGGCTTTTAATTTTCTCTATTGAGGATAATATTTGTCACTGGCTTGTGGTAGATGGCCTTAACTATATTGAGAAAGGTTCCTTCCATTCCCATCTTGCTGAGAGTTTTGATCAAGAATGGGTGTTGAACCTTATCAAATGCTTTCTCTGCATCTATTGATATGATCATGTGATTTTTATTTTTCTTGTTGTTGATGTTGTGTATTATGTTGATAGATTTACAGATGTTAAACCGTCCTTGCATTCCTGGGTTAAACCTACTTGATTGTAGTGGATGATCTTCTTAATGAGGCATTGCATTCGATTTGCCAGAATTTTGTTGAGGATCTTTGCATCTGCATTCATCAGGGATATTGGTCTGTAATTTTCTTTTTTTGTTGCATCTCTTTCTGGTTTAGGTATCAAGGTGATGTTGGCTTCATAAAAGGTATTTGGAAATAACTATATTTTGAACTGTCCTAAAAATGAGAACCTATGAGGGAAATGGAGAGCCTGTCTAGAATACAGGTGGGGGGTTCGTGGGGAGGAGGGAGATTTGGGACAATGGTGATGGGAACGTTGCACTGGTGATGGGTGGTGTTCTTTACATGACTGAACCCAAACCAACCATGTATGTAATCAAGGTGTTTAAATAAAATATATTAATTAAAAGAAAAAGAAAATAAGTGTACCGGTATTTCCTTAGTAAACTTTTCTACACTACCTGACCATCTATAATCTTGTAGAATTTATTACCTTCATTGTTCATCTGTTACATAATTTATCCAAAGCAACTAATATTTCAAGATGACCAAATATAATCAAAGTAATTAAATGACACTATTCCTAGAGAAGAAAGCCAAGTTATGCTCTTGAGTGCATTATCTTTGATACAATGTCTTTTATACATAGTCTAATACAACTGATCTGAACATGACATAATTTCAGTCAGTAAGAAACTCAATTTATGTTTCAGCTTCTCCAGTTGGCAACGGTTATATCAAGCCTCCAGTTCCACCTGTTTCTGGCACACAGCGAGAGAAAGGACCACCAACCATGTTACCCATCAATGTGGATCCAGACAGCAAGCCAGGGGAATATGTTCTCAAGAGTTTATTTGTCAATTTCACCACTCAGGCTGAGCGCAAGATCCGCATCATAATGGCAGAACCCCTGGTAAGTATTGCTACAAAATTTCCTTTTTTGAAAATTCTTCTTACATTGATTGAATATATAAATTTTATCCTTTAAGAAAGTATGGTTTTTTTTCTTTATATTTTCATAAAATTTTTTGAAATACTATATTTTTTAAGATCAGGTTCAATGTTCCATTTTAAGAAAAAGAAAATTGATGAGGCTAGAGCGATAGTATAGCAGGTAGGGCATTTGCCTTTGCACATGGCCAGCATGGGTTCAATCCGCAATATCCTATTTGGTGCCCTAAGCATTTCCCAAAGTAATTTCTGAGTGCAGATTCAGGAGTAAGCCCTGAGCAACTGCCAGGCAATGCCCCAAAACAAACAAACAAAAAAGAAGGAAATTAAGAGCAAGGTCCTTCTTTTTTTGTTTTGTTTTGTTTTTGTTTTGGGGCCACACCTGGTGATGCTCATGGGTTACTCCTGACTCTGCATTCAGAAATGGCTCCTAGCTTGGGGACCATATGAGACACTGGAGAATCGAACCACAGACCTAGGTTAGTACGTGCAAGGCAAACGCCCTACCTCTTGGGCCACCACTCCGGCCCAGAGCAAGGTCTTTCTTACAATCCTCAGCATCTACAATTCAGTAACCTAGTTCATTAGTGCACTTCAGGCTAGTAAGGATGATTTAAGTACAAGAAAACATAATAGTAGAAACTTGTATTTAGTCTACTATTAGATGTGCTTTAGTCAGACTCTTTTTGTTCCCTCTTTTTTTTTTTAAACATACAGGGGAGAGGGGGAATCATTATTTTTTTAAGTGTCTGAACTTCCAGAACAGTCATCAAAGTGATGTGTTTATCTGGGGCAAGTTTTTTGGTGACTTGATCAGAAACACACTTGGATTTTCCACAATGAGAAATTAATAAAAAAAAAAAAAATGTTTGATTCAGATGCCTTTAAAGCTGTTAGAAGTCAGTACTTTTCTTTGCAGAAGATTCTTCTATAAAATACTGAGTATGTCAGCCTTTTGCTAATTGCTGTGACCAGAGATCTCTAGCCAGAATACTGAATCTCAAAGGACACTCAGGAAGGAAAGAAGTCCAATTGGTAGATTCAAATTACTTGTTTTGTGACCGTGGCGGGACCACACACAATATGGGAAAAGAAAGGAATTCAGAGTCTGACAGCTTTTACTGTGATGTCCAGCACAATCCAGTGAGCATCTTTGGGCCACAAGATTACAGTCTCAAGTCCATTTTTCAGTATTGTTGCCGAAATGATTAAAAATTTTATTAATGACAAAAAAAAAGGGCCTGGGAGATAGCATGGAGGTAAGGCGTTTGCCTTTCATGCAAAAGGTCATCGGTTCGAATCCTGGTGCCCCATATGGTCCCCTGTGCCTGCAAGGAGCAATTTCTGAGCATGGAGCCAGGAGTAACCCTGAGCACTGCCGGGTGTGACCCAAAACAAAACAAAAAAAAAAAAGTTTTATTAATGAGTGTTCAAGTCTTTAAAATTATTCAACAGTTAGCACCACCTGGAAAGACGTTAATGTATGAGACTGCATAATCTTATAAAACATGATCTCTTACAATTTAAGATTTTAGAACCAGAATTTAAGAATATTTGTTAAATGTATGGTTACCTGATAATTATGCACTTGGCATTTGTCAAGTATTTATTAACTCAGCAGAAATGATATTTATGAGTGTCACTTCTTTTATAAAATACTGTTTCTTGGTTTTGCAGTTTGAGTTCTTTAAATTAAGTCTTAGTTCAGAATATTTGTTCTTTATATAAAGCGAAGTATTTAATTGAATCACTGTGAGATATACAGTTATAAAAATGTTCATGATTGAATTTCAGTCATACAGTGTCCATCACCCTCCACCAGTGCACATTTCCCACCATTAATATCACCAGTTTTCCTCCTGTCCCCCTCTATTTTCCCCTCTCTGCCTCCTTGGCAGTTCTCCTCCCCTTCTCTATTTCCTCCCTTTCTCCTCTTCCTCCTCCTCCTTTTTCTCCCTCTCTCTCGCTCTTCCTTTTTTTCCTTCAGAAAACTGTGGTTTACAATATTGTTATCATGCGTATCATTGTCATAGCGGTACCTTCTCAGACCTTAACTGTACTGCTCCCCTCTTTATGGGAAGCTTCCTACCATGGACTGGTTCATATAAATTGTTTTTTTGGGTATTATTATCATACTATCTTTTTTATCCTAGTATATTCTTTGTCTATCCTTGACTCATACTGTTCAGCATAATAGTCTCTATATCCATCCATGCATAAGTAAATTTCATTTTGTTTTGTAATTTTCTTTATATAGGTCTTTCCTCTGCTTAGTTAAGTTGACTCCAAGGTACTTTATAATCTGAGACACAATTGTGAATGGGATGGTTCTTTTAATGTCTCTTTCATTATTTGTATGTAGAAAAGTCATGGATATTTTTTGTATTAATTCTGTAGCCTGCCACTTTACTATATAAATCTGCTGTTTCTAGAAGATTTTTGGTAGAGACATTAGGATTTGTTTGTTTCTTTGTTTGGAGGGTATAAATGAGTTCTGAGGACTATGAGATAGCTAGTGTCAAATTTGGGACTCCCACATGCAAGGTGTGAGCTCCAGCATTTGAATATATCCCTCAATACTACCCTAATCTCTTTATTAAAAATTTTATATTCTATGCAGCATTTTCTTTAAAAAAAAAACTTTTTTGTTGTTGTTTTTTGGGGATCACACCCGGTGGTGCCCAGGGATTACTCTTGGCTCTGCGTTCAGAAATCACTCCTGGGGGACCATATGGGATGCCGGGATTCGAACCACCATTTGTACTGGGTTGGCTGCTTGCAATACAAAAGCGCCCTCTGTGCTATCTCTCTGGCTCCACCATGCAACACTTATAAGAGAGTGGTTATGGGCTATCTTAATCTGTCTTCAATACTTTTGGCTTGCTTCTTACACAAACTAAACAAGACTAGTCATTTTTACCTGAAGCTCAAATATCAATAAAAGTTACCATGACAAGATCTCTGTCCCTAAAATGAAGGGAAAAAGAGAAGAAAGAGATTCTCACCTTTTTTTTTCCTTACCATTTGATATCTTTCCTAAATGCAATACTATCTTTTCATGCTTTTGTTAAATCTTTATTTCATATTCTGTCATTCTGTGATTTTGGCCACAACAAAATGTATCTTACTTTCTCCGGGTGTCTTTCTGGTTCTGTGTTTTAGTTCTCTGCTTTACTGCTACCAAGATCTTATGCATACTTACCCTCTCTAGCCCCTTTCTGGAATCCAACACCTTTCCTCACCCCAATCTTCTTTCTAGGGGTAACTTGCATACTTCATCTTTTGAACATTTTACCTGACCTCTTCCCTGTTGATTTCATTCAGTCATGCATATGTGAATTACACACCTGTAACTTATTTCAGTAACATTTTTCTCTCAAAGGTTTTAACTTTATTAGGCTGGAATTATTGAATAGACTAGAAAATATCAGTATAATTTCAAGAGTAAATGATAAGAAATTTTCAATTGTGTGCTTATATATAGGACTAGAGAATAAAGGATAGGGAACCAGTTTCCATAACTGTTTAAAGTTTAAGGAATACTACACCAATGTAAGTTTCTTATAGATAATATCTGTCTGACTTTGTATCCCCCCTTTCTCTCATGCCACCTGTCTGGAAACACCACTTTATATATAGTAAATAATAAATGCTTTGTAAAAATCTGAATGAGTGAGAGGGGGGCTGGAGAGATAGCACAGCAATAGGGCGTTTGCCTTAGAAGCAGAAGGACAATGATTTGAATCCTGGCATCTCATATGGTCCCCCGAACCTGCCAGGAGTGATTTCTGAGTGTAGAGTCAGGAGTAACCCCTAAGCGCTGCCAGGTATGATCCAAAACCCCCCCAAAAATCTGAATGAATAAGTATATAAGAAATACATTAGTAGTGGCCAGAGAGTTAGTTCGGAAGGAAGGGTACAAGCCTTGCACACTGGCTGACTGTTCATCCCGCATTCCATATGGTCCCCTGAACATTGCCAGGAATAAATTTTGAGCATCACAAAGTATAACTCAAAAGTATCTTAAAAAAAAGAATAAAAAGTAGTATCTTCAAAGGAATGACTTTATAGGAGTATGCATATTTCTGAGAGTTATCGTGTATCCTATCCACAAATAAGAATAGATTTTGTTTTGTCCTTTGTATTCTTCAAATGACTGCCCTATAATCTGCTGAATACATGACACAATGATTCTCTGTGTTTTGCCTTGGGCCATCCTAGAATACCTCATTATTCATTGGTATTGTCACCTGTTCCCACTTCACCCTGGTAATATGTGCAGAGGAGAGTCAAGATGATTCGCCACAGTTGGACACAGTCTCTGATTGTGTGCTGTCATTATCAGAGTCCATTTACATAGCACCTGTCACTATAGTCATGGGCAATTACCTTCTCAACAGACATTTTTCAAAAACAAGACTCAATCACTTTTGAAAATTCAAGAGCTTTTAATAACTTTGAAGATTTAATGAATAAAAATAATTTTAAAGACAAAACATTTTAATAACGTTATCTGAATTTGAATCCTGATTCCACACTACTGTTGATATTTGTGTAGTTCTGAGCCAGTTGATCAATCCCATTTTTCTCCTTTGAAATTTAGAGATAACAATTCTTAGCTCCATAAAATGGTTGAAGGATTAGAGGTGAGGAGTGGAACAACTTATATCATCTTCAGCATATATTAAGGTGATAAAATGTCCCAGCACCACTAGACTGATGGTCATAAAAGAATAACTAATCAAATCTTTGGCTTATTTCTTTTGAAGTCACATTTTCTCTCAGGGCCCAAGAGATAGCACAGCAGTAGGGCGTTTGCTTTGCATGCAGCTGGCCCGAGAGGGACCTGGTTCCATTCCAGGCATCCCATATGGTCCTCCAACCTGTCAGGGGAGATTTCTGAGTGCAGAGTCAAGAGTAACCCCTGAGACACCAGGAATGGCCCAAAAACCAATCAAGCAATCAATAAAGTTAAAAAAAAAACATCTTCACATCTCTCTCTTTCTCTCTCTTTCTCTCTCTCTCTCTCTCTCTCTCTCACCCCCCCCTATGAAAGAACTAGAGATTTAAGCAGAGTGATTGAATTCCTGCCATTGCCACAGTTAATGCTTGATGATTTTCCTAAGTTCTGTTATGTCAATAAAGAAAATAAATAAAACTAATAAAAAATGCTTTGTGAAAGCTTTAGTTGATTTAAATACACAGGATCTGGATATTTATAGTATTGTATTCTGGGAAATGACTAACAAAGGAACAAGAGAAGACCACACCTCCACTATTTTACTTTCTTTCTAGCGAGATGCTTAAAGCCTACTAGATGTATATATTGTGAAGTCCTAGGAAATGCAATCAATGATTTGAAATGAGTGTATGTAGAATGTTTTTAAAGTCTTCCAAACTGGAAATTTCTTGGATTCTTGTGCGGAGGGTTTCTAAGGACACAGGGGTCACTGTTAAGCCAGATCAAATTGGGAATGAACCCAAAAGGATATTTGACTAAACAAGTTCAGAAAACTTAAAGAACTTATCCATTCACATATTTAAGTTTATTGAAAATCTCAGAGAAGAAATACATAATTTTGTTTGTCATAAATCAAATGAATATTTTCTTTATTTTTCCTGCTTTATTAAGATATAATGAACATATAATATGTTCTGGTCCTAGTTGTCCAACACAATGATTTGGTATATGTGTATAACTGGAAACAGTTGCCACATTCACCTTATATTCTTTCAATTATACATCTTGTGATAATAACTTTCTTAGCAACTTTCAAATATATAATGTGAATATATAGTGAATAGTCACCATCTCATATATTGCCTCCAGAATTTCTTGATTTTATAGTAAAATTTTGTTCATTAAAGCATTGTCGATCACCTTTTAAAAAATTTTCTCTTTTGAGAAGGGCTGGAGGTTACAGCTCACCTCATGAAGCTCACCACAAACAGGGATGAGTTTAGTTAGAGAAATAACTACATTTTGCGCTAACCTAATAATGAGAATATATGAGGGAAATAGAAAGACTGTCTAGAGTACAGGTGGGTGTTGGCTGGAGAGGAGGGAGATTTGGGACATTGGTGATGGGAATACTGCACTGGTGATGGGTGGTGTTCTTTACATTACTGAAACCCAAACACAATCATGTATGTAATCAAGGTGTTTAAATAAAATATTAAAATTTTTCTCTTTGGTTTATTCTTCTGCCTTTAATTTTGCCAAATACACAAGAAGCTTGATATTTAGTATTTCATTAGAATCCTGCCAATAGTTTGTGCTTCTAATAGACACTTTTTAATATGATCTAGCATTTGATCTTCCAATTGTTCTCTCCTCTATAAAATGTTAGCAGTCAGGCCATTTTAAGCTCTAATAAGTATAACATATAGTACAGTATTAACTCTCTGTTTTACCGGGAATATAGATCCTATCTTAGAGAATCCATCCTGATTTAAATTTCCATTGTTCCATTTAAAATAGTAGTAGAAACTAAATTGGGTATTGGACCAGGGACTTTATCTGCATATGTAGTTTATCAGCATAAATGTCAACTGGAAGAAGAAATTCTATGCCACCTGAAACTTACTGTGGAAGCAAGCAATTTATTCTCTTTCAACTTGGAATTTGGGAACGTGAAAAGGTCTGCATAATTTCAAAGGTAGAAAACTTCTACCTTTCATCTTGTCCTTTAGCAACCGCTTTGACTGAGTGAAGTAGTGTTCTTTCCACCCATGTTCTAATGTTTAAAACATTTTCATGATTAATGGTGACCCAGAAATGGTAAGGTTTAATATTAAGATTGATTCAGCCTTGATGACCTCTATTTATAGTTAATGAACAAGATATAGGCATAACCCTATATATAACCCTATAACCCTGCATGGAGGTTGGAACATAGGTGTGGAGTGATAGACACATTCATCAAGATAGTGACTATGCATGCTGGAATAGAGACAGTAATAACATAACAATTCATTCAGTTTCCTAACATAAAAAGAACCAAGAAAAGTTCCATTTTACTATTAGTTCTACAAATAAACTAGAGTATACAAATAAATGAAGTGTGTTTTTGATTTACAAAACATTGAAAGAATATAAATTGCTAATCTCTATCATACCATGCTTCGTGAGTCTGTAATGAAATATGTCATGCCTTAAGACCAATCCTATGCAAACTTCAGTCATAGACAGCTGGAAACAAATAGTGAAAGGTCGCAATTAGCTAGTTACAGCATTACTGCATGCTAGTGTTGTTCTAGATGCAGATAGTTGTTTCTCTTGACAAACTTTTGTAGCTCAACCATGATTCTCAGGCTGCTAATTCCTTCTGGATAATGATGTCTCATAGGACTAGCTGTTGTACTATTCACCTTGAAGTTGAGCAGGACACTATGCTACAATTAATATTGGTAACGCAAAACCAGCAAAGAATCTATGATGATTTATCTCAGTAGTTCTAATTATTTGTAAAGGAAGAGGGAGAAGTTGGATCCATACCACACAGAGCAGTGCTCAAGGATTCCTGAGTGGCTCTGTAGTCCTTGGAGGACCACATTCTGTGCCAGGAATTTCATTGGGTCAGCTAAATGCATGGTAAAATCTTATCTCCTGTACTCCAGACCTAGTTCTAATGATTTTGATAGTAACTGTAAGCAAGCAAAGCCCTTGGCAAGTGAAATATATGTTCACTACAGTTGCAGCTTGTAATTATAGATTTATCTGCAATTATATCTGATAAGAGGTAATATAGTAAACTTAAAATACATTTCATTTGTCTTGCAAAAAATTTCTTTACTTATATAGAATCTGAACAGCCATTCTTGTGTTTCACCTCTTTAAATACCTGAGCTATATGTATATTTCTAGGTATCATAAAATATTAGTTCCTTTAATAAGAAATCATTTAGCATTTAAGTAATTTGTGAATTGCAAAATACTTCTGCATTAAATGAAGTACTGAGTTATTGCCTTTAATTACATTTGGATCTCCATCTAGTAGATCTTTATAAAACCTATTTTAATTTTCATGTTCATAATTATATAGCTGTTAGATAACCTCTATCATGTGATAATTTTTGATAATGTTTAATCACGCCCAGATTTATAAGTGATTGTTTTTCTGCAGTCATTTATGTCAGCCTATACTAATTAGGTGTTGACTATGTTTAAATAGCAGAAACCCCAGCTTTGATGTCTTTCTATACTGTGAGATCAAGGCAGCCTTTCAAAAAGATAACGCATAGTCTTTTCTAACCAAACTTCTTTATACCCAAAACCCCCTGCCCCTCTGTTGCTTAACAAACCTATTAAAGGAAATATAGAAATAAAAAGGTTTTCAAGGGGCTGGAGCGGTGGTGCAAGCAGTAAGGTGTTTGCCTTGTACGTGGTTGACCTAGGATGGACCACGATTCAATCCGTCGCAGTCCCAAGGAGCAATTTCTGAGCACATAGCCAGCAGTAACCCCTGATCATCACCATGTATGTCACCAAAACCAAAAAAATAAAAGGTTTTTCTAGACTTAGTTCCCTAGTTAGTATTGTGATAGAATCAATAATAATGATAATGACATTCTTAAAAGACAAGAAGAATCAGTTCTGACCAGATGGAGAATAATTATATTACAGTTGACATTTCTGAACACTTTCAAATTGCAATTAAATACTTTGTACAGTAGTCATTTTACAGCAAAGCAGCTCTGTGTGGCATCCCTACTCACTCTTCAAAGACTCACCAGTTAATGGAAGACTCACACAAACCAAACACAAATAATTGTGTATTGTGTCATAATAAAAACACCAAATTAGATGTTACATCACCCAAATAGTATTGAATTATTTCACCCAGGGGTGAGTCTATGATTTCTATATCTAATATTTTAGAAGATTATCAAAGTTTTTTTTATTGAGAATATAAAACCAAGAGAAGGTAACTCCACACGTTATTTTCCAGTCAAGTTCTTTATGATTATATATATTTTTTTTACTGTTTGTAGGGAAAACATTTTAAATGATTCTTTTCATTTGACAGCATTGGTTTACAATGATTGAAATTATAGTGATTGTATTTCATACATCTCTATGTGCATAATTGTTCCCATTCTCATCACTAAATTTGCAGTGTAACCACCAGAAACTGCTTTTTACTTCTCCCATCCTTGTTTCTATTTCCCTCTGGTTTCACCAAGTTTTCACCAAGTCAAGAAATTAATTTATATTGTTCTTTACGAGTTTGTGTTTTAGTTTTCATATTCTCTAATTTCATTTCCTTGGAATAAATGCATGGTGATATTGGAATTTCTATATAATTTGAAATTTATATAGGATTTTCATTTAAATATTTGAGAAATCTCATTTTCTATAAAGGAAGCACCCATACACTATGCCACCCAGAGTTCTTTGTTCTCCACCTCCTTACCAACAGTTTACTTACAATCTTTTTATATAATGAATTACCACTAGTGTGAAGTGATACCTATAGAAACATTTTAATATGAATAAATGATCATTGAAAATACATTATATTTTAAGTGGCAAAGTATGCCAATAAAATTCATTTCAAAAATGTGGCACAATAATAATCATTAAAGACCAATTCTTCCAGTCAGTCTAATATTGCTGTTCCAGAAAACATTTTCTATTCAACATTCTGAAGTCATTAATATCAGTTTAGACAAATTTGATAATTACTGTAATA
The DNA here is from genome assembly GCA_004027635.1 of Crocidura indochinensis. Lineage (NCBI taxonomy): Eukaryota > Metazoa > Chordata > Mammalia > Eulipotyphla > Soricidae > Crocidura > Crocidura indochinensis. The sequence continues at coordinate 3,325 of PVKC010029919.1, read as the reverse complement.
TGATAGCATTTTTAACCAGCACACATTTTGGTCTTGACAGATCATGCTAACAGTGAGGCATGTTTTATTAGGCCCTTTTAAATTTTGCATACATATATATATAGTATTGTCCAATTTAAGCCACTTCTTTTTTTTTTTTTTTTTTGGTTTTTTTTTTGGGCCACACCCGGTGACGCTTAGGGGTTACTCCTGGCTATTCTCTCAGAAGTCGCTCCTGGCCGGCACGGGGGACCATATGGGGAACCAGGGGATCGAACCGTGGTCCGTCCTAGGTTAGCACAGGCACCTTATCTCCAGCGCCACCGTCCGGCCCCTAAGCCACTTCTTGTATTATTTTCTGCTGCCTTTAAAATTTTCTACTCATCACATAAATTAAAATCACATAAATTGGAAATAAGGTGGAAATGGAGCATTTTCCATGATTATTGTGTGTACCTAGAAATTATAGACAAATTAAAATAAAGTGAGATAATTGAAATTTTTTGACCAAATTGTCTTTTTATTGATGCATACATCATAAAATTCATTCATATCACATACCACAACCAAAAAAAATTTTTTTATTGATGGTAGATGTCACACCCAGAACTTCCTAAACTGTGATAACAACATTACGTTTAAACCCCGGATATTAGACATAGAAGGCATGTACTTTGACACTTCAACCACATACTTGACCCTTCAATTTTGAATGTGATGGAGGTGAGGGGTTCCCAAGCATTGCTTAAGAGTTCTGGGGCTCCTACCAACATTTTTGGATGGGTAAACCTATTGTGGTTCTGGGCCACCCTGGTGGTGTCAGGAGGTGCTGGGGAAAACACGTGAAGCACTGAATATTAGATGCATGCAAGGTAAGAACTTTAGCCTCTGTACTGTCCCTTTCGTACAAGCATTCACTCATTTTGTTTCTTGGTTCAATTTTTCTTTTGTTTGAGGGCCATATCTAGCAATGCTCAGGCTTTACTTCTGGCTCTGCCTCTGCTCAAGTATAACTTCCAGTGAGAGTCGTAGGGAATAACATGACATTCCTAGGGAATAATTTCTGGCTCTGCCTGTGCTCAGGAATAACTCCCAGTATGGTTTTAGTGAATAACATGGAGTGCCAGTCTTAGGGAATAACATGGGTCCAACACTAGTCAGCACATGCAAGGCTATCCTACTCATCTTTCTGGGCCTATATTCACACTTTTTAGCTTGTGCAGTTTAGCATTTTCCTTTTCTTGTTTTGTTTTGGGTCCACACTCAGGGATTACTCCTAACTTGTTGCTCAGAAATTACTCCTGGCAGACCTGAAGAACCATGTGGGATACTGGGGAGTGAACCCAGGTTGGCTACATGCCAGACAAGTAAGCGCCTTACCCACTGTGCTATTGCTTCAGCCCAGTTCAGTATTTTTCATGAAGTCGTGCAACTTCACAACTACCTTATTCTATAACTTTTCAAACATCACTCTAAAAGAGAATAATAAGTTTGGTTTGTTGTTGTTGCTGCTGCTGTTTTGTTGTTTCGGAGGCGGGACTATACAAGGTAGTGCTCAGGGTTTACTCTTGGCTCTGCACGCAGAAATCACTCTTGGCAAACTCAGGGGACTATATATAATATTGGGGATCAAATCCAGGCCCAACCCCTAGTAAGTATTTTTATCTATTATTTTCAACTCTTTAATGCATTCAATTGTTCTTATTTTGCCAGAAAATAAGACCTTTAGCTTAAAGTAATTGGATAATTAATATATAACTTAAAATGTCTACATTAATTGTCCACATTAATTAACCTTAAAATGATCATTTCTAGTAAGCTGTAGATTAATAGTTGTTTTGTTTTGTTTTGTTTTTTCAAAAAAAAAAGGTAGATTGGAGTAGATAGCTTACTCAACTAAGGCATATCTATAGGAACTTCCCTTTTGCTCAATTAAAATGATGATGAAATTTATAGTCAAAATTTAGTGAAGTTTTTACATCAATGTTCAAATAATTAACTCATTTATACCTGTGTCTGTTAAAATTGGCAAAGAAATTCACTTTCCTAAAAATGTAAATAGGAATGATTATCTCAAGCATTTTCAGTTCTAAGGAAGTTCTAAGGGGCTGGAGCAATAGTGTAGTAGATAGGGTGTTTGCCTTTCATACATCTGGACTGGGTTTAATTCTGATATCTCATATGGAATAACTCCTGAGCAGAGCATTGCTTGGTGTACCCCTGCCCCACCCCCACCTCCCAAAAGAAGAAAGTGTTCTAAAAAATGTTCTTCATATTTCATGCCAGAGAGAACATGCACCATTTTACTTGTTAGCACCATCAATTGATTGGGGTTAAATAAGATTAATTTAAAAGATATTTCCTAAGACATTCCCTGGATCTTGAGGTTTTACCCTAGTATTCGATATGAAAATAAGCATCTATTGTATTGTTTAAGGATATCTATTTTAGTAAATAAGGGGAATAAAAAAGACAATTGCATCAATTTCATAAGTAACTTTCTTCCACAAATGTCCTAGAATTTTAACAAGTGTTAACAACTTATTAGAAAATTAGTCAGGATGACCTGGAGTGATGTTTATTTTTACTTGTGGACAGATTGAGGCAAGCAACAAGGTTATTCAATCTTCTGCCATTTCAGTGATCCCCATGGTCAAAATGGCTCGGGTATATCTTTTTGGAGTGTTTTTGTTGTTGCTGCACTCAACAGTGCTCAAAGGATTACTCCTGGCTCTGCATTTAAGATCATTCCTGGTGGGGGAATTATTCATCATTCATCATTCATGCTGGGGGACATTTTAGGGTGATTGGGGTTGAATTTAAGTTGACCAGGTACAAGCCAAGTACCCTATCCACTGTACTGTCTCTCCAACCCACTGACTGGGGTGTATCTTAAAAGAGATTTTGACCCAAATTTTCCTGGCTGGTGGAGATCACTTAGGAGTCAGTATGGTCAATATCAGAAATGAGTCCTCACGCAAAGTCTTTAGATCTGTATCCAAGATTGGATATAAAACAAACCAAAATACATTTATAAGAGCAAGATTTGAAGGGAAGAATATGTGTCAAGAATGAAAATAGTTTGAACTTCATTGTCATTGGGTTTTGATTAAGTACTTGCTATTATGTGTTCAAGATTAAATGTGCTAGTGGCATTTCTAAAAAGCAGACCATAGAGTTATATTCTTTTTCATATACATTTTTTACCTTATTTAAAGAAAATACATCACATAGTTGACTATAATATATTTGGTTCCAGATAAGCAAGAGCAAAGTTATTTTAAAAGAATAGAAAGAAAAACAAAAAGGAAGAGAAGAAAGAACATTTAAAAATAAAAGTCTAGGG
>PVKC010029918.1:0-14950 GCA_004027635.1 Crocidura indochinensis | reverse complement strand
TTGTTGAAGAGGCTTTCTTTGCTCCATTTAGGATTTCTTGCTCCTTTATCAAAAATTAGGTGACTGTATGTCTGGGTAATACTTTCTGAGTATTCAAGCCTATTCCACTGATCTGAGAGCCTGTCCTTATTCCAATACCATGCTGTTTTGATCACTGTTGCTTTGTAGTAAAGTTTGAAATAGTGGAAAGTAATTCCTCCCATGTTCTTTTTCCCAATGATTGCTTTCACTATGCTAGGGTGTTTATTGTTCGAAATGAATTTCAAAAGTGCCTGATCCACTTCTTTGAAGAATGTCGTGGGGATCTTTAGAGGGATCGCATTAAATCTGTATAATGCCTTGGGTAGTATTGCCATTTTAATGATGTTAATACTGCCAATTGATGAGCAGGGTATGTGTTTCCATTTCCGTGTATCCTCTCTTATTTACTGGAGCAGAGTTTTATAGCTTTCTTTGTATAGGTCCTTCACATTTTTTAGTCAAGTTGATTCCAAGATATTTGAGTTTGTGTGGCACTATTGTGAATGGGGTTGTTTTCTTAATGTCCATTTCTTACTTATTACTATTGGTGTATAGAAAGGCCATTGATTTCTGTGTGTTAATTTTGTAGCCCGCCACCTTGCTATATGAGTCTATTGTTTCTAGGAGCTTTTTAGAGTCTTTAGGGTTTCCTAAGTAGAGTATCATGTCATCTGCAAAAAGTCAGAGCTTGACTTCATCCTTCCCTATCTGGATTCCCTTGATATCTTTCTCTTGCCTAATGCTATAACAAGTACTTCCAGTGCTATGTTGAATAGGAGTGGTGAGAGAGGACATTCTTGTCTTGTGCCAGAATTTAGAGGGAAGGCTTTTAGTTTATCTCCATTGAGGATAATATTTGTCACTGGCTTGTGGTAGATGGCCTTAACTATATTGAGAAAGGTTCCTTCCATTCCCATCCTGTTGAGAGTTTTGATCAAGAATGGGTGTTGAACCTTATCAAATGCTTTATCTGCATCTATTGATATGATCATGTGATTTTTATTTTTCTTGTTGTTGATGTTGTGTATAATGTTGATAGATTTACGCATGTTAAATCATCCCTGCATTCCTGGGATGAAACCTACTTGATCGTAATGGACGGCCTTCTTCATGAGGCATTATATTCTATTTGCCAGAATTTTGTTGAGGATCTTTGCATCTGCATTCATCAGCAATATTGGTCTGTAAGTTTCTTTTTTCGTTGCATCTCTGTCTGCTTTGGGTATCAAGATGATGTTGGCTTCATAAAAGGTATTTGGAAGTGTTTCCGTTTTTTCGATTTCATGAAAGAGTCTTGCCAGGATTGGTAGTAGTTCCTCTTGGAAAGTGTGAAAGAATTCATTAGTGAATTCATCTGGGCCTGGGCTTTTGTTTTTGGGCAGACATTTGATTACCGTTTTAATTTCATCAATAGTGATGGGGGTACTTAGGTATGCTACATCCTCTTCCTTCAACTGTAGAAGATTGTAAGAGTCCAAGAATTTATCCATTTCTTCCAGGTTCTCATTTTTAGTGGTGTAGAGCTTCTCAAAGTAGTTTCTGATTACCCTTTGAATCTCTGCCATATCAGTAGTGATCTCTCCTTTTTCATTCCTAATATGAGTTATCAAGTTTCTCTCTCTCTCTTTTTCTTTTTTAGTTTTGCCAGTTGTCTATCAATCTTCTTTATTTTTTCAAAGAACCAACTTCTGCTTTCGTTGATCTTTCAGATTGTTTTTTGGGTTTCCACTTCATTGATTTCTGCTCTCAGCTTTGTTATTTCCTTATGCCTCCCTATTTTTGGGTCCTTTTATTGAGCACTTTCTAGTTCTATAAGCTGTGTCATTAAGCTACTCAGGTAAGCCCCTTCTTCCTTCCTGGTGTGTGCTTGCAAAGCTATAAATTTTCCTCTCAATAATGCTTTTGCTGTGTCCCATAAGTTCTGATAGTTTGTGTCTTCATTATCATTTGTTTCCAGGAATATTTTGATTTCCTTTTTGATTTCATCTCGGACCCACTGGTTATTCAGTATGAGGCTGTTTAACTTCCAGGTGTTAGAGTTTTTCTTTTTTGTTCCTTTGGAATTCTCAAATAATTTCAGAGCCTTGTGGTCAGCAAAGGTAGCCTGGAAAATTTCCATCTTCTTGATATTATGAATATATGTTTTATGTGCCAGAATGTAGTCTATCCTGGAGAATGTCCCATGTACCTTGGAGAAGAATTTGTATCCAGGTTTCTGGGGATGAAGTGTCATATATATATATATATATATATATATATATATATATATATATATATATAAAGAGGCCTACTGGATATATATATCCAGTAGGCCTCTTTCTTCCATTTCTCTCCTCAGGTGTATTCTTGTTGGTTTTCAGCCTGGTGACCTATCCATTGTTGAGAAAGCTCTGCTGAGGTCCCCCACCATTATTGTGTTGTTGTTGATGTTACTTTTCAGCTTTGTCAACAATTGTATTAAATATTTTGCTGGACCGTCATTTGTGCATATATGTTTAGAAACGTGATTTCTTCCTGCTCTACATACCCCTTGGTTAATATATAATATCCATCTTTGTCCCTTACTACCTTCCTGAGTATAAACTTTGCATTATCTGATATTAGTATTGCCACTCCAGCTCTTTTATGGGTGTTGTTTGCTTGGATAATTTTCTTCCAGCCTTTTATTTTGAATCTATGTTTGTTCTGACTATTCAGGTGCGTTTCTTGTAGACAGCAGAAAGTTGGATTGAGTTTTTTGATCCATTTAGCCACTCTGTGTCTCTTAACTGGTGCATTTAGTCCATTGACAAGAATCTTGAGTTTTTTGTTTTTGTTTGATTTTCTTTTGGTTTTTGGTCACACCCGGCCTTGCTCAGGGGTTACTCCTGGCTCTGAACTCAGAAATCGGCCCTGGCAGGCTTGGGGGACCATATGAAATGCAGGGAATATTCCTACCATCTGTCCTAGGTTGGCCGAGTGTAAGACAAAAGTCTTACCTCTGTGCTACCTCTGGCCCCCAATAGTTGAGGGCTTCTTTTTATCTTTTTATTGAGATCATTGTGATTTGTAAAGTTTTCATAGTTGTGTTTCAGACATACAATGTTTCAGGGCTAATCTTACCACCAGTACCAACCATAATTCGAGTATCAATGCCACCACAATGTCAGCTTCCCTCCACCAATGTTTCTAAGTTCTCTCTCATAGCCCCCAGATTCCTTCTTGATGAGCACCTTGTTATGGTTATTGTGAAGGCTTCTAATTAACAACCTCAAGGTTTAAATGTTGTCAATTCTGTGGTTTGTATATTTAGGTCTATAATTCCTTAACACCACTTACGCACCTGTGTCTCTTTGACACCTCACCCCCCCCCATAAAGTAAGAATCATACAGCAAGTTCACTTGGGACAAAATACAAGACTTTAAACTCATGAAAATATGGAGGAAATTGAGGTCAATGTTTGAGAGAAAATGTCTAAGAGGTTTGGAAGTATTTTCAGATCCTTCCTGTGTCACATGGAGAAGCAAAAGTAAGAATGAAGCAAATCATAACAATTAATTTTTTGACAAGTCTAACTTATTACAAGCAAATGCTGATCTGAAGATTGGTGGAGTTCTAAATGGATACTATGAATTTAGGTTTCATTGTTTTATCAGTCATAAAATATCTGTTTAATGGTTTGTTTTTTAATATTTGCAATTAAGTAAGTTCAGAATAGAGGGCCAAAGCCCTAGAGTTCGGGAGGAAGGAGATTAAAGGATGCTGGGATGACTCTAAGTCCCGCTTCCCTCCTAGATCTGGTTTAAAAGGACTTTTGCATGGAGGAGGCCTGCCAATTCCCTATGCTGTCAGAAGCTCCAGGCTCCCAGGAAGGAAAGAGATCTTTCAAGATAGGAAAATTTTAAGATGCAGGACCTGGCTACTAGAGTCAACCAGTGGGAGCTTTTGGGATATAAAGTGAATGGGATCTATTGGCTGGAGAAATGTAGATAATCAGGGATCTTTATCACAGCCTGTTCAGGGCAGGATGGAATTGGGAGTCAGAGCTTAGAATAAAGCAAAACTTCTGGAAAGGACTAACCCTTTGAGGTGTTATTGGAAAGAATAAATAGGGTTTTGTATAAAATGCTAGTGTTTGGGATTTTGTTATTTTGACTCTGACATTAGAAATAGCTAACTATACAATTCTATGTTCAGGATGAGTAGCTAAAAAAAGCAAAATTCCTATTACATATTACAGACGCTGAAGAGAAGGAAACCCCCTTCTCCTGAATTTGGAACCAATGGAAAAGATAAATTTATAGTTAATAAGTGAGAATTTAAGAATGAGCTCGCCCAATAGCTTCAACTTACCTAAAGCAAAGTTATGCAAATGTCCTTAGAAGATGTGAAAGAATGTGATAAAAGATAATGAGTTTCAGGGAAGAAATGTTTCATCATGCAGTCACAATAAAAAGAAAAGAATGGTCAAATTGTCTTTAAACCTTTGTAATTTTAGAATAAGCTAAATATCAAAGAATATTGATAGTATTATTAAATTATATATATGCAGTTTTCATATTTATTTGTGCCTATACATTAAGTAGGCCTATCAATTAATTTCAAATGTATTTAAAATTTAGGAAAACTACAGATACTCAGCTACTACAGAGATTAATCTGCTATTATCAACTGCACTTTCAACATTTTTAATAGTAATATAAAGTATCATCTATTATAATAAAAGTAATGTTTATTCATTTTTATCACTGATTTTCTTATAAAGACAGTCAGGCCATTTTATAATTAAAATATTGGATAGACCTACGCAGGAAAAGAAAATATACCATTTGATGATGCAACAGAAATCTAATCAACCAGGTGATTTTACAGCATGCCCCAAAGATGAATAAAAAGCAACAAAAAATTCACACCTGGAACAAAATTATAAGCCTATTCAAGAGTTATTTTTGTTTCCTTGATTACAGCAAAATACCATTGCATGAATATTTTTGAAATGAAATAAAATGCACATGGCATACAGGGAAATCGGCAGAAGCGGTGCCTCAGAGTTGTAAATTCTGGTACTATTCTCTCTTTTTGCCCTTATATTAAAAAAGGAACTGCTTCATTCTAAGATCAGGGTGATATTGCCAACTGAATTAGAGGTTCAGACCCTAGGAATAAAGTAGGAAAACAGAGAGCAATTGATTGGGGCAGTCCAGGAACTCATAAAAGCTATACAACCAAAATTAGTTCTGCTCATATTCCTTGCAAATTCAGGTTTGGACATAAGCAAAAGACAATCTATGTATTTTTAACTGATTGTGTCCTATTGAGAAATTTTTATAGCCATTTTTATTTCACTTATTATCTCCTTACTTTCTCCAAATTGGAAAAGGCAAATATAAATTTATTATTTAAGATAAAAGAATAATAACCTCCATTTATTCATAAGTTATGTAAATCTTCAGGTTTTTATTGTTTTGGTGCCATATCCTGTGATCATTCTTAGTAGTGTTTTGGGGACCAATATTTGGGGGGGTCAGATGTGGTGGGGGAGATTTGAACTTGGGTCAACTTCATGCATGGCAAGTACCTCATCTGTAATCCGTCAGTCCCAAATCTGCACTTCTATATATTTTCTTGAGGTGAGTTAAAAAGGCTTGCATAGGATAATGCTGGCCAGATGCTGCTGCAATCCTGCTAGTCTCTACACATTATCACAGGAATAGGTGCTTGACAAAACCAAATATGAGAAACATGCAAGTAACTAAGGGTTGTAGGTCCACTGCCAAATCAGAATATCCCGTTATCCTCTCCTATTTACATCACGGACTGAGATTATCATTTGTAACCTTTGATCAGACATGTTCATTTGTTTATAGCATCCAACAGGCTTGAAAGCAACTATTTTCTCTTTCCATTTCTGCAGGATTTTATCCTAGTGGAAAAATAAATGTATACTAAATAACTAATTATGACAACTATCACTGCAGAAATATTTTTCATCTGATAAGTGTATCTAAAAACTTTTCTTGGGAACCATGGAAACCTGTTATTTTACCATTTAAAAAGGGCCAGAGCTTTAGGATGCTATATGACTCTGCTTTGAATGTCTCAAAAATCCTTCTAAGTAATATCAAAAAATAAAAAGTTGATTGTATTGAAACCTTTTGGAAGATAAAGGCCAATTTTCATATTTTGAGAATTCTTCATGACTTTAAGAAGTAAAGAGCAGCCAGAGTGATAGTACACCAGGGAGAGTGTTTGTCCAGTTTTAATTGTTGGCATCCTTATGGCCCCCCAAACCTTCTCGAAGTGATTCCTAAGTGCAGAGCCAGAAGTAGGCCCAAAACTCTGCTGGCTACAGACTCATCTCCCAGAAAAGATCAGAAATGTAAAAGAAGAAAGTTGAGTATAGTAATTGTATTACACAAACACATTAATGAGCTAATATGAAGGAAGTTAGCTTCTAAGAGCTTGAAAAGTAGAGATAGGACAGTTTTGACACACCTTACTTCACCTCACTTCACCTTACTTCACCCCTACACTTATGAATCTTTAAGACCTAACTTATGTATCATTTATGTGCTAGAGAGTGAGTTCCTTGTTATTATAATGATGGAGACAACTCTTTTTCTTCACAGCAAAACACTTTCAATGTAGTGAATATTAATAGGCAGTAGTAACCGACACACAAATGAATGAAGGTATGAGCCTTTATTCTTCTACTCTTGTTCTACAAGCTTTGCTTTTTTTCCTCCCCATACTAAACATCAAGTTCAAATTCCCCATGGAAATTTCTAAGTTGAAAGAGAAGAAATTTTCTTAAATAAAGTTATGAAAGTCACACTACATTAAAAAATGAGTAATTGCATGTTAGAATAAACCCAAGGGACAAACATGTTTCCTTTTGAAAACTTCTTCTTGGTCTAAATTTTTTCACATGAAATTTAAGCCTCTGGTCACATTTCCAAATTACTGACTCTTATACCACTTGAGGTCTGATTTATTCTAACTTGTTGACTTAGTTATAAATAAATATTTGGATTTATAGCTATACATGTATTCTGTTTGCATCAGTTTCTAATATGTCATCATGTGAGCCATCAATACTGTACATTAAAGATCTGTTGTATATTAAATAATAAATAGCCAATGAAAACAAAGTTTGAAATAATATCAACAAAATTGAGGAAGGGCAAGTCAGGGTTGGAGAAGGGCCCTATGGACAGTGGTGGAAAGATACCAGCACTCAGATGATAGGTGTGGAATAGCAGCAATCAAATCCTTGAGCATGAATGTTAGCATTATTGTAAATAAAATTACCTCAGAAAAATTGATTTAAAGAAGGAGGGAGATTAACTGATAAAGAATAGGCTAATATTTTTAAATTTTTCACTTCATGAATTTCTATAAAATCTTCAAAATTGGGTTTATTTCCTACAACCATAAACTATAGATACACATGTTTTAAGACTACTGTGAAAACTATCCAGCATGAAGTGTGTCCAGGCTCCCTCAACTCTGAATTCTTCTCTTGAGTAAGTATCTTACCTCTCTTTACCTGCCTTTATTTCTTTTGTTTTCAAAAAATAAAATAAAATGAATAAGAAAAGTGGTAAAAGGGTCTAAACCGGGGGTCTCAAACTCAATTTACCTGGGGCCCGCAGAAGGCAAAGTCCGGGTCAGGCAGGGCCACATAAGGGATTGTGCTTACTGAATATTCGCAATAAAAAATCGCATTAGTAAGAAAAAAATCGAAAAAATCAGAACTGCTTGGGGTATGCGAATGTTTAATGTGATTTTTTTTATTACTAATGCGATTTTTATTGCAATTATTCGGTAAGCGAATAGTCGCGAATACTGCTATATATATATATTTTGGTTTTTGGGTCACACCTGGCAGTGCTTAGGGTTTACTCCTGGCTCCATGCTCAGAAATTGCTCCTGGCAGGCACGGGGGACCATATGGGGCACCAGGATTCCAACCGATGACCTTTTGCATGAAAGGCAAACGATATTTGAAGGCCAGCTACGGGCCACAAAATGTAGTACGGAGGGCCGCAAATGGCCCGCGAGCCGCAAGTTTGAGACCCCTAGACTAGTCTATTTGGAGTTTGAGACCCCTGGACTAAACTATTTGGTAGAAGTATAATTAAATTGGGGTGCTGGGAGAAAGATCAAAGATACTAATGATCTACTTGCAATATCACATTTATATTGCATTTGTGTTGTCATAAATATATATATGGAAGAGATTTGCATATACATGTGTAAATAGTATACAATAAATACAATCATAAAAAATAAATAATATTCTAGATATTAATAGTTGTCACCAGTTAACAAGCACACATCATTCAGGTAGGAAAGTATGAAAGTGCACATATCAGGGTGAGGCTCGCCCATTGCACTCCGGGCTTGTTGACTCCTGCGATTTCACCAAATGTGGGAAACTCAACTGCGTAATTTATGATAGTGGGGGACTGTGTGTGTGCTCTCCCCTGAAGAAAAAAAAAAGAAAGAAAAAAGAAAGTGCGCATATCAAGATGGGAATAGTGGGTGAATGTGCTTTGGCATCATATATGTGGTGCACAAGGGCACAGGCAGCACATGCACTCTCAGTCATTTTATTTTTGTTTGCTTGCTTATTAGTTTTTGTTTGGGGCCCACTCCCAGTGATCCTCAAGGGTTATTCCTGATTATGCGCTCAGAAATCGCTCCTGGCTTGGGGGACCATATGGAATGCTGGGTATCAAACTGAGGTCCATCCTGGGTCAGCCACTTGCAAGGCCCTACAACTGCACCACTGCTCTAGCCCCTGTCAAAGCATTTAAGATAATTTTTTAATCCATGATATTCTGATTACTGATAGTTTATTTAGAACCCAATGTCAATAAGTTAAAAATGCCTAATATTAAGATCATACTCTTTAGAATTTTAAATTAGTCTTCAAATTGAAATTAAGAATTGTCTTTAGAACTTTAAAACAAAAAAAAAGACAAAAGATTGGCCGGAGAGATAGCATGGAGGAAGGACGTTTGCCTTGCATGCAGAAGGACAGTGGTTCGAATCCTGGCATCCCATATGGTCCCCCATGCCTGCCAGGGGCGATTTCTGAGCATAGAGCCAGGAGTAACCCCTTAGCGCTGCCAGGTGTGACCCGAAAATCAAAAAAAGAAAAAAAAAAGAACTTTAAATTTGTAAATATTATTATGAACAGATTATTTTAGTGGAGTCATAAAAGAAGGGCTTAATATAATCAAAAGTATGTATGCTTTTGTTGTTGTTTGTTTGTTTTGGTTATATGTTAGGTTTTCAGGTCTTCTGGCTCTGTGATCAGTAAGCACTCCAGGTGGCTCTGGAGATCATATCAGAGATGGGAATTGAGCTAGATTTGGCCTGTGCAAGGCAAGCATCATAATCCCTATACTATCTCTCTAGCCGAAAAATAAAAAAATCTACATGAAAATAATAGTTGAGAAGCAGAAAAGCTGTCAAGGCTTTCTAGTGAGTCAGATTTTCCAATACCTTCTCTTACTTTCTAGTCACCAGCAAGGCTGTATGGGTCCAGATGTTACTGTATTTTTTGCTCTATAATATGAGCCATAAGACACACATAGTTTTTAGATGAGGAAAAAAAGAGATGTTAGGAGACAGCAGCTGGTAAAAACCAGCCTGCAAGGCTGAAGTATATCTACAATATGCCAGTTCATAGCTTGTTAAACAGTTACCTAACATATTTTTTACATCAGAAAATTAAAAAAAAAATTTTTTTTTGGTTTTTGGGCCACACCCAGTGACGCTCAGGGGTTACTCCTGGCTATGCGCTCAGAAGTCGCCCCTGGCCTGGGGGACCATATGGGGCACGGGGGATCGAACCGTGGTCCGTCCAAGGCTAGTGCGGTAAGTCAGGCACCTTACCTCCAGCACCACCGCCCGGCCCCAGAAAATGAAAAAAAAATTTTAGATACTTTTTTGTTAATATAAAAAGAAATAGCCGGGTGTGACACCCCCCAAAAAAAAACCAATATAAAAAGAAATAAAAGTCCCTTGCATTCAGGCTCCAGGCAGCATTGCTCCATAAGATGAACAGACATTTCCCTCCACCATTTTTTTGGAAGGAACTGTGTCTTATGGGATGAAAATGCAATATATCTTTCTGATACAGAATAAAGAGATTGTGTTGAGAAAGACAGAAAAGACTGATAAAGAACCTGTAAGAATCCCAAGAGGTTTTACATAACAGAGGTTTATATGGTAGGACAAAGGAAAAAATCCCATTCAAGGAGAGCAGTGAAAAAAGATTTAGAATTTGTTGTTATGGGAAAAACAATGATGAGTTATATCTTACACCAGTGAGAATGGTGCATTTCAAAAATTTTAGGAATAATTTTTGCTGGTAGAAATGTCATAAAAAAAAGGAACTGTCATCTGTAGCTTCACCCCTGGGTACAGATTACTTACCTAAGCCCTGCCCATTCCTGGGCGGGGCTTTGGGAACCGGATATTACGTTTACTTTATACCTGTTAACCCCCGCCCATTTCCTGGGAGGGGTTTTGGAAGGGTATATAGGTCTGGGATCTCTGGCTTTCTGGTCTTTTGCCTTTTGGATCTTTTGGATCCTGGCCAACATGTAGGTCAAAGGTGACATGGATGAAAGTAGATGCAGGGCTAGCTTGAATGATGGAAGTCACATCTGATAGCTAGGGCTAAATAAAGATGTTATCTCTCGTTAAGCCTGCCTGTGAGAGTTATACCTGCCGCTCTCATAAACCTCCAGTCCCCCCAGTTAGTGGGGGCTGAAGCCACGTGGCCTGGCTTCATCTCCATCAAAGTCCATCCTAAGCTGATTTTCTTTAGTCATCTACTGCTGGTGGGAATGTTGTCTGGTTCAACCCCTGTGGGAAACAGTATGGAGATTCCTCAGTAAATTTAGAATAGAGTTCCATATTATAGAGCAATTCCATTTTTTTTGGTTTGTTTTTGCTTTAAATCATCCCATGTAGAGCTCATGGCTTACACTTAGCTCTGCACTCAGAAATCACTCCTGGTGGGCTCTGGGGATCATCTGGGAGTCAGTTATATACAATGCGAGTCTGTGAATCTACCCACAGAATTTAAAAACTCTAATTCTAAAGAATGTATTGACAACATTATTTATTGTTGCACTTAGTATAATAGCTAAGATATTCTACTAAGGAGTCAAACTTGATGTCCAATGACAGGTGAATGGATTGTGAACATGGGGTATACACACACACCACACACACACACAATGGAATACTATGCAACTGCAAGAAATGTTGAAATCTTGCAATTTGCTGAAACCTGAATGGATTGATAGATATCATCTTGAGAGAAGTAAGCCTAAAGAAGAGGACAAACAGGATAATCTTTCTAATTAATGGAATGTAGAATTACTGGATTAGCAAATATAATGTAGTAAAGGGGGCTGTCTAGATCAATCATGACCCAGATCTTACGGAGGGAGGCCAGAATTGGAAAGAAATCAATGTGAGAAGGAACAGATGAGAAAGGGTGGTAATGGGGGAAGAGTAGTTATTCTGGTGAAGTATACAGTTATACTGGTGAAGTAGGAAAGAGCTATAGTGAAATATCCAAAGCACAAACTCAACAAAACTAAAAACATGAAATTTAAAATGCAACCATCGAACTTTGTACTATGCCAGTCAAGGTGATGGAAAGTGGGTAAGGGAGCGAGGGTAAGGATTGGGAGTGGGGATAATGAAATATGGGAACACTGGTGGAGTGAGTTGACACTGGTGGTAAGATTGGTTTTGAAATATGATATGCTTAAAGTTCAACTATCAATAACCTTATAAATCACTTTTCTTTGATTAAATATAATAATAAAAATAGAATTTGTTGTGGGAAAGGCTATAGGATTTTAGAAAATTACAAAGAAGATGTCAATATGGAAACAGATATACTTGAAAGATCTCTGAAGACAAAGGTATAAACTTCAGTTGGTCTTTTTTTTTTAATAATTTCTATCATCACACTACCTTCTTCAATTTTGACCTCCTTAAGAAAACAGAAGCCCTGAACTTTCCTCATAGCTAGCCCTGGCTCCAAGACTGGAACAAATTTTCAGATGCAGGAATTTTGGATGTAATCCCTTCTTCCTATGGTTCTTTGAATACTGCTAAGAATGGTTCATCATCATTGCTCAAGGAGAAACACTTGAGCACTGGGAGGTGCGGCCCTCCACAATAATTACCTACTTGACTTTGTTCTCAAAGATCACTCATGGTGACATTTAGGGGAGCATATTTAGTTCCAGGAAACAAATTTGTGTCCACTACATGCAAGGCATGATTTTTACCTCTGTACTATCTCTGATCTTAGGTTTTATATCTCTAAAGTGGTAAAGAAAACTATTTTAAGATAATTTTGTTCATTGGAGATTGGATGTACATGCGTGATTAGGATTAGAGCAGACTGAAAATTAGGGTTGATTTAAACTAAAACATGAAAAGTAAAAAGTAGGTAGGTAGAAACACTAAAAATTCATAGTCTGGTTTCTCTGGAAGTGGTCCTTTATTTTAGTGATAGAAATTCCACTTCTCTTCAGGAACTTTACTCCAAGGCTAAGAGAACCGTAGGTAAATCCCATGTATGCCCATTATCAGAAACAGCATGTGATTAATTAAGCCAAGAACTAGATTGTCTTTGGTCCTTTTTGAAAGAGATAGCAGGCTGAAGACAATACAGCAGCTGTTTTCATTTTTCTGCAGAACTCTTACTGGAACAATTTTCTCTTTTCTTTTTATTTAAAAATTACACCAAAATGTTACTGCTCTTCTTACCAAGCCTTTAGCCAGACTTTCTGTGTGGGAGTGATTGAAGTGGGCAATTAGATTCTCCTCATAGATCCTCTTCATTTTCCTTTGGTAGTTATTTATTTCTCAATGGTGTAGCAAAAAGGATTTTTGAAAAAGAGGAAATTTCATTTCATTTTTATCCTATGTGGACTAAGATAAATCATAGAAATGTGTTTTTATACACTGATGATGTTTGACATAAAGACAGAAGCATTTTGATTAGCAGGCATAAGACAGAAAATACAAATAACCACTTAATGTTCCGTCCACGGTGTGGTACTTCTGGCTCATTTAATAATCCTTCTCCCATGCAATTTCCAAGGAAAAGAGAAAATGTTTTTTTTTAAAAATTTCAAATATCTTATTTTTAGAATTTCTACCTTGAAATTTTATATGAATATAAATAATATATAAGCATTCTCATTCAACCCAACTTTGTCCATAAGTATGTAAATGTATAAATTCTCTTCACTAACTACTGAGAAATAAAAGGACATCTTCTAAACTCATTTTAGCACACTTTTTTATTCTGTATATTGAAAACTCACTCTAATGAACTGCTAAAATATTTCATGAGAATGCATTACTACTGAGCACTTACCTCAAAATCTTGACTGTATTTACTGAGGAGTTTAGACATGACTTATCCCAAAGCACACCAAAGCACTTTGACATTTGAATCACAAATTTTCCTGTTAAGACTATACAATTCATGAGCATCATAGATTTGTTTCAAAAAGTTTTATTTGTAAATGTTTTACAAATATTTCTGAGAAACTAACAAATGAGACCTAAACTTAAGTTCAATGATAGACATTTTGTAAATTATCAGGACCCAAATTATTATAGACCCTAAATTATAAGTGCCTATGTAATCAATTAATAGTAAAGGTGAAATAAGGTCATCAATAATCATTCCTTTGGCAGAACTGGATAACTCCCTTCCAAGAAGTGAGTTTTAAATTCTTATTTTTAGCAGCATGAGAAACATAGAAAGAAACAGAAAGAGACAGAGAGATAGAGACAGAGAGACAGAGAGAGATAGAGACAGAAAAACAAAGAGAGAGACAGAAAGAGGAGAGAGGCACAAGGATAGAGGGAGAGGGTTAGAGTGAGGAAGGCAAGAGAAAGAATTTTATATTCTGAAGAAGTAAATACCTCACTGTCTCCCCTTTTACATGAGAGTAAATAGAGGGACAGTGAGCTTTAAAAGTTGTCCCAAACCATACAGCTAGAAAGTAGTACTTCAAGAAATCAAACACAGGCAAGCCAGCTGCAGATTGAACTATGTTATAGATATACCTCAAGCTGGCATTAAAAAAAAAACACAGCCACTATTTTCAGGCAGAAAGTAATGTTTTAATTTTTATGCACAAATTAATAATTTGACTCTGTGTAATTTTTGTCTCATTTTCTTATGTATGTTTATGTATGAATCTATATTAGATATTTTTCATCTCCTCATTCAAAATCTCTAGAGAACAGATAAAATGGTCCAGTGCATAAATTTGTTCAAAATGTTGATTAAAATGTTATTTATCTTTATTACCTAGTATGGTCAATATTGACAAAATGTGCCTATGAACACTTGAAATATTGTAGTGTAATTAAGAACATACATTTTGGACAGAGGCAGGGCTGCATCCAAAAAATTCCACAAGGCCAGTTCTTCTGTTTCTCTTTCGCTGATATGTTGGGAGCTCTGGGCAGGACAGCTGGCCATAGGCCCCCTGGGCTGACCACTTAGTCCAGGGAACTGTGATCCCCCCACTCCAGGCAGGTCTTCAGGGCAATGCCTGGTTAATCGGGCCCTGGGGAAGGGGAGGGAGGAGAGAGATTCCTCCCTTTGCATCCACAAACTACAGAGGCAGGGCTGCAACCAGAAGACTCCACATGCCAGTTCTTCTGTTTCTCTTCAGCTGGTATGTTGGGGGCTCTGGGCAGGACAGCTAGCCATAGGCCCCCTGGGCTGACCACTTAGTCCAGGGGACTGAGATCACCCCTCCCCAGATTGGACCCCATTCAGGAGTTCTCTTCTTACTATTATACATTATCAAAAGTGTGCGGGCACAAATACTCCCGTGAGGCATATATACATTTTTTAACAATACCCAA
>PVKC010029917.1:0-14945 GCA_004027635.1 Crocidura indochinensis | reverse complement strand
TCTTCCCTTTCTTTCTTTCTTTCTTTCTTTCTTTCTTTCTTTCTTTCTTTCTTTCTTTCTTTCTTTCTTTCTTTCTTTCTTTCTTTTTTTCTTTCTTTCTTCCTTTCTCTCTCTTTTTCTTTCATTCATTCATTTTCTCTCTCTTTCTTTCTCTACATCTGGCTATGCTCAGAGTTTGCTTCTGGCTCTGCACTCAGAAATCACTCCTGGTGGGACTTAGGGGACTATATGGAGTGCTGGGAATATGGTCAACTGAGTGCAAGGCAAACATCTTACCTGCTGTACTAGATCTTTAGTCCCTCTTCCTTTTTTAATTTATTGTGGAGATGGTGACACCAACACACATATAGATGAATTAAGTTGCCAGAAATCCCACAAAATTGTAAATTAATGATAAGTTAAAATTTTTTCAAAATCTATATAACTTTATATAAATTTTAAAAAGGAATGGTATAAGTTATTCAATGAGGATACATTTTAAATTTATATAAAATAGATAAATCCTACAAGTAAGCAATTTAGTAAGAGGGAGGAAAGAAAAATTTAAATAAAAATAATTTGGGGGGGTTGGGTCACACCCAGCAGTGCTCAGGGATTACTCTTGGCTCTACACTCAGAGATTGCTCCTGGCAAGCTCGGGGGCCATATGTATGTCAGGATTCGAACCACTGTCCTTCTGCATGCAAGGCAAACACCCTACCTTCATGCTATCTCTCCAGCCCAAATTTAAATAAATTTAAGGGGGGAAAGCCACAAAATGTTTTGATTTTATTTATTTGTTTTGGGGGGGGACCTCACTTAGGGGCAACTCCTAGTTCTGTGCTCAGAGGTCACTCTGTTAATGTTCAGGGACTATGCAGTGCTCGGGATCAAATTCAGTCTTCCTGCATGTAAAACATATATGCTCAACCCATTGAACTCTCTTGCTCTAAGGCCATTTTTAATTTTTTTTTGTTTCATTTTGGGGGGCTACACTCAGTGGGTCTGGCTCTGCTCTCAGAAATCACTCCTTGTAGGCTCGGAGGACCATATGGGATGCCAAGGATCAAACCCAGGCCTGGCCTAGGTAGACCTCGTGCAAGACAAACACCCTACCACTGTGCTATCACACAGTGAAGTGATAGCACTTCGGCCCCTAAAGCCACTTTTTTGTTTTCGTGGGCCACACCCATTTGATGCTCAGGGGTTACTCCTAGCTATGCACTCAGAAATCACTCCTGGCTTGGGGGGACCATATGGGAAACTGGGGGGTCCTAGGCTAGCGTTTGTAAGGCCTTACCTCTAGCACCACCACTCTGGTCCCCTAAAGTCACTTTTTAAAATGTGGCCATTAGGTTGAGGACATGGTCTCTGACCACCCTAAGGAGGAATACCTGTGCACAGAACTGGGAGTAGCCCCTGAGCACTTTTAGGTGAGACACCCCCTCCCCAAAGAAAACAAAATAAAATAAAGATGGTTTTTGACAAGATGCTCTTGAGAAAGGGTATTTAACTCCAATCTCTCTCGATGGAGTCTACTGAAGAGAAAACAAGTTTCCCTGAGCCTCCCCCTCCACCACTCCTCCATTTCCACCTATCAGCCCTTATCTGAAAGAAAAATTAGAGAGTTATTAGGAGTTTCATTAGGGGTGAGCAGGTTGGTAATGAAATTACATTTCAGCTCCTTCTCAGCCCCTGTAAGTATTAAGTGGTTTGATCAATGGTGTTCACACAATTAATTCTGCCTGATTGCAGAGAGTGGCTATATCGACAGTTGGGTTTCACACCTCGAACTTTGTCTCTTAGCCAAAACGTGCCTCCAGGAAGCTGGGGTGAGGGCGGGGCTCCCTGTCAGCAAAGGCCTTTGCTGAATGCCACATTCAGGCTCCTATAGATTTTCATTTCTTTAACCTGCAAGGAAATTTAGGTATCACACCAAAATTAAATTATTGAATTCTGGGACCAAGAGAGATGAGAATTCCTCCCTCGGCTTTAATCAAGGGACCAGCCATGTTGGTGCTCGGGCTGACTCTCAGATCTAATCCATCCCCAGCCTTCTTCCCTGGGGGAGGCCCACCGCAGAGCCTGCCTCCTTCGGTCTTGCCTGCATGTGATCCCCACCATCAAGAGGGCCTTCCTTCGATCCCACTCAAATCTTAGCTGCTTTAGTTTAATCCACCGACTCTTGCTGGCTCTGCCACAGATTGGAGGGTTGCTCTGGCCGGGCCTTTGTGGAAATATTATTAATGATGACAGTGATACTGTGTTTCAGGCCGGGGACCTCCAGCACCTGGGACTCCACCCAGCAGGACACAGATTCCTTAGCTCACTCTAGCCCCCACCCCTTGGGGTCTGTGAGGACCTTAACTTCAGGTATTGAGACTTGGGATGACTTTTTTTGTTGTTGTTATTTTGGGTTTTTTTTTGGGGGGGGCACATCCGGTGACACTAAGGGGGGTTACTCCTGACTGTGCTCAGAAATCACTCCTGGCTTGGGGACCATATGGATTGCTGGGGATCAAACCTACATCCGTCCTGGGTCAGCCGCATGCAAGGCAAACACCCTACCACTGCAATATCACTCCAGCCCTTGGGATGACTCTTTATGCCACCTTGGAATAAGTTCTGCTTCTTGGTTAGATCTCAATGGGGGTGTCCGAGCTTGCTAGAGGCAGCAAAAGTGTTGGTGACCATGAGATGCTGGGAAAGGGAGGGTGGTACAAAGAAGGGACAGATAAGGTTCTATTCCTTACTGAGGGCTTTGAACCCTCTCTTAGAGCACATGCTCTTGAACAAATGTGGGTTCTCACTACATCCTGTCTCTGCCCCAGGAGAAAACTGCTCCTTTAGCTGATGAGAACTCCAGGGACTCTGGGGGCATTTAGCTTTTTCCCAGAGGCCATTAGCTGTAAGGAAATATGAGAATACCACAGAGGTTTGCTTCCACCTCCAGGAAGGCTTCTTCCAGCGTAAAGAAATGGAATGGACAGGCCCAACACTTACCCCCTACCTCATACTTTCATTCTCAACTTTCATTCTCAGAATATCTCTAGTTCCTGCTCTTCTCCATGTTGATATCCATGCATTCAATTTGGATGGCATGAGGTTCAACCACATAGCTCACAGAGGGGCATAGGATCGGTCACTCCATTAGCAGAGGGACTGAGCATGAACCCCCCCTGTCAAGGCCTTGGGGAGCAATGAGAAGACAGTCAGGGTCACCCTGCTTCTTCCCTCTTCTTTTTTAAACCTCACTGGACCTCTAGCTCAGTAACTGAAATGACCAGCCACAAAGACACAGTCCACTGACTAGGGGGTTGACAACCATCACACACAAATGACCATGTTGGGACATGAAGGAGGGACACTCAGGATCTCTTCTAGGATGGTATAGAAGGGGAATATGAAATGCTGTTTCAGGAACTGGAACTGGAGAGTATCACACACTCTCATCCTCACTCTTCATCACTCTTATCCCTTCCTTTTAAGTGTGAAAATGGAGACTTTGAAATTTGTCCAAGGTCTCACAGGAAGTGAACACCTCAGCTCTGGTGCCTTTGAACTTACCCATTGCACTGGAATAGCCCCCGTCATTGACCTACCCTGCAATGTGTCCTTTACATTTGCCAGCAGCTTTACCACTCATTATTTCACATACCAACCCTCACAAACATCGAAACGTATCTGAGTCCCTTTTGCAGATGGAGAGACTGAGACACAGAGAGACTTACTCAAAGTCACAAGACTTACCCACCATGCCAAAGAAGAGCTCTACTCAGGCTGAATGAAATGCAAGCACTGTGCAGCTTCCAGGAGAATAGAGACAGACCGAAAGACAGACAAACCTCAGAGCAGACAAATAGAGGCTGAGCCAGGGAGGGAAAGGCAGCTACCTCATTTTGCCCATCTCTACTCAGATGTAGAAGGAAGAAAAATCATTTCAGCAGGTGCCTTGCAGCCTTGATTTTAAGAAAAATGCATGGAATTAAGTTCCTCAAAAGCTAGGAAAGCTGAACCAAACCATCATTGGGGCTTGAAATGAGATTTTATGTTTTCCCCGTTCTGGGCACGGAGCCATCCATGCAGCCACATGCCAGGCTGCTGAGGACCACTTGTTCCTTAGGGGCACCAGGGGCTGTGGCTGTCCGCCCAGCCTGGCTCATCTGGCCCGACCCTGGTGAGTGCCAGCTGCTTACAGGCCAGGCTCAGAGAATAACCATGGGGGCAGCTACCCCAAGACCAACAGCACCCCAAGACTTTGTCAACATGTAGAGCCCTACAATCTGCCTTCAACTAGATCTGGGAGAGGTGGTTCTGCCTGGCCCACTTAAAGAAACCCTGTTCTACCTGGATTCTTTACAGAGGGGTCCAACCTCACTCTCAAAGCTCTGGATCCCCAGATCTTGATACCACCTCAGATGGTGTAGTACAGGGATGTGGTGGAGAGGAAGAAGTCCTCCCTCACCTCTAAGCTCAGTTACCCACTAAACCATATGTGTGTTGGGGAGAAGGGAATGCGGGTGGAGGGAGTTATCTCTGTCAGCCAAGCTTTCTGGAGTGGAAGTCAAAGTGCCTTTGCTTCCCTCTCCTCCCAGATGGGGAATAAGTGTCTGAAAGCCATGTACAGGATTGGCAGGGTAGGTGACGTGGCCATAGAGATGGCTGAAGAGGATCAGGCCAAGTAGCTGCTCCTCGGCTGACCAGGAGCAGGGAACTTGGTCTCTACTTCCCTCCCAGACCTTCCCGCCTTGGACATTTGCCTCCTGGCTGGTGGAGACACCTGCTGTCTCCCCACCTTCTCCAGAGCCACCTGGCCAGCAAGGCTTGCCCAGCAGTGGACACCCAGCATCTTGTTTCTTAAAGAGACAGCTGCTCCATGGACCCTGGCAATGGAACCACTCTGAGCACAGAGGTGAGATAGCCAAGCCTGGGGAGGGGGCTAGGTTCAACCCAGAGGCCCTGAGAAGTAGGTATCCTTGCGTTCAAGGGGTTTGCTGTCCTGTCTGAGCCCTTAAGTCACCCAGGGAGTTATAGCACCACCAAAAAGAGGTTCAGGGACTAAAAGCACCCTGCTTGCAGCTTGAGGTCTTGAGTTCCATCTCCTGAACCTCCCATGTGTGTGCAATCCCCCAAGAGTTTGTGATCTCCAGAATGGGTGAGCACTATAACTAAGGGGTGCAAACCATGGTTACCCCAACAACAACAAAAGGAAGGGGAATAAAAATAAAATAATTTAAAACAAAAACTGATTGATACTATCGGCCCAGCCTATCTAAGGCCACTTAGAATTTCTTGAGCAGCATGTTACTGGAAAGCAGTCACAGTATTTGAGGATGCGGGTTGATTCCCTCAAGTGGGTCTACATAGGAGGTCGGGGGTCCCCAACTGCACTTCTTCAATAGCCAACTCATTGGTTCAACACAAAAGTCCAAGATGCTATACTGCTTGGGCCCCACAGTGACAGGGATAAACGAAATCACATTAATGGTACTAGGGACCTCTAAGGCTGCACTCAGCGGTGCTCAGGGGAACCTGTGGTACCAGATACCAAACTAGGTTGGGCACATGAACCACTGTACAATCTCCCAGCTAAGTATTTTTAAATAGCAAAGAATGCATGGTCAGGATCAAAGGCACCAGCCAGCCAGTTCATTGCCTCACTTTCCTGGTGAAGAATTGTGGCCCAGAGGAACAATAATGTGGCTACATTCTGAGAGAAGGGCTCATTTAGGAGCTCACCACAGCAGATCCACCAGCACTGATGTGTCTGCTGGTCTCACAGCCCTGAGGAGCCTGCCCTGCCTCATCTCCCGGATGGGACTCTTAGACCTAAGCTTGTAGAGAGATGTCTGTCACATGTGGGTGTTCAGTAAACTGTGCTGGATCCATGAGGAATACAAGGATGAGTGAATGATTATACACTTGGGCCACTGCATGGGAGAAACCAGGGGTGAAACAAGTATAAGCCTAAAGTCCACACACCTCTCTTCAGAGAATCTCAGTGTGTACGTAGTGTCTACGTTTCCAGAACTTTTGCAATCTCCACTCGGCAAAATGGAGGCAGGGGCCAGGCAGTGGGAACTTTTGCCCGGAGTCATTTATCCACATAGGGAGGCCCCAGCGGTCAGGCCAAGGTAACTTGACAGAAGATTAAGCGCTTCATTCATCTCCCAACCACCTCCTGGCCCAGCGGTTCCACCGCAGTGCTCTGGCCGCAGAGGGAGGGGTGGGCAGCTCACCTTCCCTTCACCCCTCTCCTCCACTGGAGTCCTGCCAGGGCACCTCTGGGGTCACTACCATGTGAGCCCAGTTAGCCTCCCCCTAGGGTGGGGTGCACGGGGGCGGTCTCCTGTGCCAGTCAGAGCCAGCTAAGGAAGTGGGGGCTTTTCAGCCTGGTGTCAGTTCAGTGGCCTCCTCTGAGGTCTGGATGTGAGAAGCCCTTTGAGTCTATCCTTCCATCTCCGGCCAGACCAGCATTCACCTTCCTGCCAATACTCCAAGCCTATTTCCTGGCTCTCCACCCTCCCCCATCTCTGCTTCACTGCCTCTGAGCCCCCTTCCTACCATGCCTGTCCTTCCTTCCACACACATATCACCTGAACTCCCTGGCTGGCCAGAGAACACATGTAAACCTGTGTTGGGCCCCCTAATCAGCTCCTTCATCACTACACTGATGAGATGAAAATCCTGTAGATGGGGAGATCAAACTGGCTGTATTGGGGCATGACAGGGTGCAGGGGTATCACGGGATCTGGGCTGGCACCCTGAGGCGGTAGGGGGCACTGCCTTGTCTTCTTTCCTGAGCAGACAGGAGAGGCCACCAGGACAACCTTCCTTTGAAGATCACCTTTGAAACCTGTCTTCTGGAACTGAGCCAAACCCACCCAGATCAGCCCCTGTTCACAGCCCCCCATCCCATACCCTCACTTCATACTGATTCTGCTTCCAACTTCCAGATCAAAGGGTCTACACCCCACCCAGTAGTTATAATACCCCTGGATAGAGGTGGGGCTCCCCCCCACAGATGTACAAGCTCAGATTTCAGAGGATCAAGGCTATCTTCACCCTACATGTCCAGGGCCCTGCACCTCTGGGTGACCCTTCTGTTCTTCTGAGTTGCTATTCCCTCTTTTACAGATGAGAAAGCTTTTGGGGGTTTAAGCCCTTATTAGAAACCCTAACTCCAATCCCAGACAGACTTCCCAAGAAAGTCACCCCCAAGGCAGCCTAAGTCCTGGTCCCTGTACGTGGATCCAGTGGGACACTTTAGTCCCCCAAGCCAATGGCTCATAAAAGGTCACCTCTTTGACATTTCAAAGTGGCTTCAGGGGCCCCATGCCTCCAACCCCCTTCCTGCACACAGGCAGATTGAACATGCCTCCTGGAGACAATGCTTCTCACTACCGACACCCTCTTAGAGCCATGCGGAGAAGAGCAGGGACCTGGCTCTTCCCCAGGTGGAGAGAGAAGAGAGGAGGGCCGGAAGATGCCCCTGCTCATACCAGTTGAGACTGCTGACCCCTCACCAGGCTCTCTGCTTCCCCTCTTCCTCCCACCAGCCCATGTCCAGGTCCCTCACCTCACTCCAAACTCCTTGATCAAAGGCGAGGATCTTGGGGCTATGAATGACCACCTCCTCCTCCTCCTCATTCTCCTTCCCTTCTTCCTGCCAGCACTGCTTTCCTGAACTGGAACCAGGCCGCCCACAGGATAAAGGGCCTCTCCATCAGCTCCCTTGTTCCACAGATGAGTGAGCTGAACCCCATGAGGGGCACTTCCTGCAGGTCCAATACCCAATTCAGGACTAAGTCAGGACCACCCTCCTGGTCCTGTGTGAACCTTTGGGAGCTATGGAATGAAAAGACTTGTTTCTTGTTTTTGGTTCTGGGGCCACACCCAACAATGCTCAGGGGCCATATGTGATACTGGGAATCAAACCCAAGTCAGTTGCATGCAAGGCAAGCACTCTACCCAATATCCTAGCTCTCTGTCCCAAGAGCTGCTTCCAAGTACAGGTGATTCAAGCTAGAAGCAACAAGATGTAGAATAGCTAGTGTAGAATTCACACTAGTACTGCCCTGCAGAACTTCTTGTAGTGCTGTCCTTTATTTGCACTGATCCAGAGGGCAGCTAATGATCATAGTGGACTCTGAAGCACTTAAAAATTGGGCTAGTGTGACTGAGGAGATGAACTTACCATTTCCTTGAATCTGATCCAAATTTATACTAAAATCACCCTAGGTGCCTACTGACTGTGGAACTAGATGGCTTCAAGCTATAAATTAAATTCCCATCATTCTCTCTGAGATTCTTTCACTTGCAAAATACTGGTTAGGTGCTTCAGAAATGAACTTCAGGGTTTGAGTTTTATTTTAAGGGCCCCAGAATCCTTATGTGTGGTGTCACCTTGTCTTGTTTGGAACTCAAATGTGGGTTTGGGTACAAAGAAACTGCTTTGGAATGTGGGGAGAGAGACAACTGTGTCTATCAGGTCCATCTGAGAGTATTATCATGGGGGATAATGACATATCATTGTTATGCAGTACTTAGGGCCTGCAGGGATCCTGTAATCCTCTCAGTTACTGACTTTCACTTTGTCATGAACTGATTCTCTGTTATTCCTCTGAGGAGGTATAGTGACCTATGCACCTGATTGAGAAGGTAAATACTTATCAACAGTGATGAGAAAGGAAATAGGTACATAATGAACAGGGAGGGGGTTTTCATCCCTACCCTAACTCTAGCAGAGGTCGTAAGTATGGAACAGAGGCTGAGGCCATTTAGACTCAACTCAAGGAGCATAACTGCTTTGAATTGGCCACCTCAGTTTCTGTTCTAAAATTTTCTGCCCCAACACACTATTATAGGAGTTTAGGAACAAGGAGACAATTGTCCATGGTCAGGATAAATATTGGTCCAGGGACCTCGGGATGGCTTAGTGGTAAAAATGTTCCACCCTTGCAAGCCCGAGGTCATGAAGCTGATCCCCCAACCCTGTCACATGACACACTACAGCTAGGGGCGTGCAAAAACCACACCCCAAAATGTATGTCACCCTGATGAGCACCTCATTTTAAAAAATGCGTCAGGAGTGAGAACCTCAGGTGAACATATGTGTCAAGACTACAACAAGAAGTGTGGGATCCCCAGCAAGCACCTTGGCCAAGTATGTGTGCACACCTCTTCATTGCAACAACAAAGAGAATGGGAGAGGGAAATCATAACAAGGGTTGAGGACCCTGGAAATGCAATTACAAATTAATATGCAAGAGAACTTGGCAGAAAGATGAGACAAAGCAAAGCTAAGGTAAGGTACAGAAGAATAAACTAAGGTAAATAATAAGGAGGGCTGGAAAGAGTACAGTGGGCAGGGTGCTTACCTTGTACCACAGTCAACTTGATTCAATACTCAGCATCACATATGGTCCAGAGAAGCACAAGGAATAATCCCTGTGTGCAGAGCCAGGAGTAAGCCCTAAGCATAGCCTGGTGTGACCCCCCCAAAATAAGAAAATAGTGAAGAGGGGGGTCTCGAGAGATAGCATAGAAGTAGGGCATTTGCCTTGCATGCAGAAGGACGGTGGTTTGAATCCTGCCACCCCATATGGTCCCCTGAGCCTGTCAGGAGCGATTTCTGTGTATAAAGCCAGGAGCGACCCCTGAATGCTGCTGGGTATGACCCAAAAACCAAAAAAAAAAAAAAATAGTGAAGAATCAGGAAAGAAAAATCAACTTTGACATGTTGCATTACCTTCATTGTACACAATGCTTTATGGCAATGGCAATGTTTTCTCAAGAAAGCTAGGAGGAACAAAAGAATAAGCAACCCCACGTGTAAACAGAATGATGCAACTAAAACAACGGTGTGACTTTGCCTCTATTATAGTAGAAAAACAAAGTCTGGCAATACTCTTGTATTGATGTGGTAGAGGGCTGTATAGGGTTGGGAGATTATTAATTGGTCCATCCTTTGTCAAGAGGCATGAAGCAATATTTATAAAACTGAAGCTCTTACCTTTGGGGGTAAACAGGTTCCCATGAATCTCCCACTAGCCACAGCCTCCTACGGAACTTTGGAGACATTTAGGAGACAAGTGTAGCCAATAGGTTTCCTATAAGAAGGAGTTAAGTAGAGTTTTAAGAAGCACTTGTGGGGGGCCCGGGAGATAGCATGGGGGTAAGGCGTTTGCCTTTCATGCAAAAGGTCATCAGTTCGAATCCCGCTGCTCCATATGGTCCCCCGTGCCTGCCAGGAGCAATTTCTGAGCATGGAGCCAGGAGTAACTCCTGAGCACTGCCGGGTGAGACCTCCCCCCCAAAAAAAAACAAACAAACAAGCAAACAAAAAAAAAGAAGCACTTGTGGGACTGGAGAGAGTACAAGGATTAAGGTTTTATCTTACACCCTGGATTGATCCCAGCACCAAATATGGTCCCCTGAGCTCCACCAAAAGTCATCCCAGAACACAAGAACCAGTAATAAGCCCCACACACAGTTGAATGTGGCCTAAAAAGCAAAAAGGAAAATAAGAAAAACAAAAAGAAACACTTGTGCAATGTAATTAAGTATTGCTGGTTGGAATTATAAAACACCCAAGCCAGTTGCAGGGAGAGGCCTCATAGAGGTCATGTGGAAGGAAATGAAGAAATACATCTGAAAGTTAGAACCAAACCCATACAGAAGGAGGAAGAAGGAAAGGGGGGAGGAGGAAGAAGAGAAAGAGGAGGAGGAGAGTTATGAGTCACTAAGGGGATATTTAATATATATCTTAAGCTACTGTTCGGGGGAATGCTTTATGATATAGTCATTGAAAATTCATAGGCCTGGTGTCTATAAATTCTACTTCTAGTTAATATGCTCCAGAGAAACCCTGACTTGGGCACAAGTACAGGTGCTAATTGTGGCAACCTATTGTTTACATTAAGGGTAAACTAAGGCATTTTTATTCAGTCAATGAATGTGGCACAGATGTCCTGGGACAGGAATTGTCTAAAACATACTGAGCAAGACACTCTAGGTGTAGAGGTTTATATATTGGGGAAAGTCTCATAAAGTTTAAAAGCATGCAAGATCATACAATATTATACTTATGTAGTTATAATATGTAGTTAAAACTTGCATGGGAAGAATAAATATAAATATATATAAATATAAGTATATATATGAGTACCCAAGTTCTGAAGTTCTCCTATCCTAGCCTTGTAGAATTCTATGGTGTGATGAATTTGATATGAATTCTGTTAAGATGGTTAGAAAACTTAATAGATCACTGTACTCATTTCCTGTAGGACTCAACATTCATCCATCCACTAATCCACTCATCCATTCATCACTCATCATCCATCCATCACCTATCTATCCATATATCTTTCCTTCTTTCCTTCCATCCATGCACTGTCCAAGAAACATTTGAGAGCATACTATGCACTGTGAAGGTGCTGAAAACCCAACATATGTTTAAAGCTTACATCTAAGCACTTAGATTTTTTAACAAATAAATTTAGGATAATTCTGGGGAAAAGTACTATTACTACCTCATATTGCAGAAAGGGAAACCACAACTTAGAGTGGCCAAATCTCTCCTAAGATCAGCAACAACTTGGTGGATCTAATATGCTGTTCCAACCTCTATACCTTCGCCTGACCCCCACTCAGGTCCCAGACTTTCTTGTTGCTCTTCTCAGCACAGAAAAAAGCCTTTCTCTTATACTCTTAGAGTCTACCCATGCCTTTCAATGGATCCAGTATTTTTCTGGAAGCTCAAGAAAAACTGTAAGTCCCTCCCAATGAAGCAGGCCTGCCATGATTCCCAACGAAGGAAATTTTTCCCTGAACATTGAGATCTGAAAAGATCCCTGACCACATGGGTAGGGGCAGAGACAAGGAGAGGTATGCTCTCACTAGAGGTCATAGGGCAGGAAAGTGAAAGGACCCAGAAGTCATTGGTCAGTTACTAATAGATACTGAACGGTAAGTTCAGGATAGTGCACCCCACATCTCTTCATGCAGCTCCCTAAGTCAGAATGACAACACCCAACTCTTGTCTGACAAAGGCAGAGTTTAATGCCATGAGGCTAAACACTTCCCTGTGATAACCCTGTGATCTGAAGATTCGGGGCTCTGGAATCTTCCCACTGTTGTTGACCCTGCTGTGGCTAAAGACAGCAGAAAAGTAGGGTGCTCAATTGGAAGCTCCCAGTTGATTGAGCAGGCAGGAAATCAAAGAGGAAACCAAGGGTTTTCAGAAGCTGTGATGGGATTGAGAGGATAGAGGGGTATTCATGCCTAACAATGCCATCAGCTGGTCTCCCATCCAACCTTCTGAGTCAAACTACTGTAAACCCTGGATCAGAGACAACAGTGTTCCCCAATAGGGAAAACTGAGGGACCACAAAATGGAGAGACTTAATCTGGGGTCCAAACCAAATAATTTAGAAGCCTCAGCTTCTGCACTGCAAAGGTCTCAGAGGGATCAGTGATAAGGGGGGGGGGAATCTGATGCCCTTCTCCTACCCCCAACATCTCTCCATAAAGCAGAGACCCCTTGGAAAGGGACAAAACTTGACCTATGTAAAGGAAACCAACAGAATATGGACTACTCTTGACTGATTTTTGTCTTCTTTCTTTTTGGGGAGCAGGAAAAATTAGGTGGTACTCAGGAACCATTTCTACTCAGGGGTCACTCTAGTAGTATTCTGGGGATGGAATTGAGGTCTCCTGTGTGCAAAGCCTGAGTTCTGTTTTTTGGGCCATTTTCCAATTCTTGTTTTTGCTGCTGCTGCTGCTACTGCTGCTGTTTATGTGATAACCAGTATTCACACACAGTGCTCACACACTTCTTTGTGCAAACCTGAGTCTTCACTCACCTGACAATAGCCAGGCAGGTGATCTATTGGTGAATAATTTCTAGGCCTTGACCACTCCGTCTTCATCTGGACTTTGAGTTTCAGCTTTGAATTTAAGTGCCATACTTCAGTGATATTTCAGAGGGCCATGTGATTCTGAGAACCAAACCCAGGGCCATGTATATGCAAGAACATGCTTTACCATTTAAGTGTCATTTCCATTCCATACTTAGACTAAGTGAATGCAAAAGTCTCTCCTGAAAAGCTCACAATCATAGGCCTGCTTTTGTATTCATTGGGTTGTCATGCAGAACATGAAAGTTAGCATGAAGGAAACTAAGTCTGAGCTCCTTTCTTTTTTTTTTTTTTTTTTTTTTTGGGTCACACCCAGCAGTGCTCAGGGGTTACTCCTGGCTCCATGCTCAGAAATTGTTCCTGGCAGGCACGGGGGACCATATGGGGCACCGGGATTCGAACCGATGACCTTTTGCATGAAAGGTAAATGCCTTGCCTCCATGCTATCTCCTGGGCCCTGTTGAGCTCCTTTCTAATCATCTCCAGAAGACCCTTAGAAATCACTCAGAAGGGATCGCAAAGAAGTGCATAGAGGAGGATAGGTGTAAAGGTAGTGGACACAGAGAAGTTGTTTGAGCATCAAAGGTGAGAAGAAAGATGCTCACCCATGGGGTCCTTTGACCCAAGCACAAGGTCCATTAGTGACTTTAGTGGATCTTTCCATCAGAACAATGTGGAACATCCCCTACATGACAAAAAGCTATCAGGGACAGAGCAGAGGGGACCTGCACCTGTCTCTTCTGTGACAACTGCAATGGGCAGTGACAAGACTGGGAGTCCCGAGGAAGTGGGGCCACTCTCCACAAACCCCACATCTCCAGCCAAACATTCTTGTGCGTGGAGCTGTTTGAGTTTGTATGGAGGTGTGTGGGGCCGAGGGGGTTTCTCCTATAGAGCCTCTTGACAGAGAGACTGTCCCTGAAATTCTCTGAGGGAGGAAGTGAAGGCAATAGTGACATACAAAACTGCCCACATCCCTGGCCTCTAGGCTCTCACTTCTACCCCTCATTTGATGGTGGTACCCAAGCAGCACTAACCACCTGGGTGATGAGTTTACAGATGAAGAAGCCATGGCACAGGGATACTAAGGCCTGGTTCAAGGCCTTCTGAGAAGGTGTGATGGGGCCCATGGCAGTCAGAAGCTACCTGTTCCAGTGGTTTCACCTGTCCCAGACACCTGTGAGGCACAATTGAAAGTGATCTTACCATGAGTCTTTTGTGCACCCTCCCAGTCCATGCAGGCCTCAGGGCCTCTCATCACAGCCCTGAATGGTAGGTAGCGAGGGTGTAGCCGGAACATACTCAGGGTTGCCCCACTAACTTCCGGGCCGGGCATCCTAACTTTGCTACAAGTTCCCTGAGAAGAGTCTCCTGGAATGGGGTGCAGGGAACGAACTTTATAAAATTCTCCACAACCAGCCAAGCGGAACCTATTTCCCCTCACAATGCAATTAACGGCACCAACATTTACAAAATATGATTACAAGCGCTTTGGTTAAGTAGAGGAAAGTATATTAGATAGCAGCGAGGGGTTGATCTTAATGTGCATTTTTTCGAGAGACTTGCATTTTCTTTGTGCAAATAAAGAGGCCCTAAATTCTCCATAGGCACTAAAATCAATGCAGTGGAACCATGATAACAAACACAGGCTCCACTTTTTGCTACATCCCCCAATTAATTAAGCCTTTCACGGGCATGTAATTAGGAACATTAGCAAGTCATAAAATTGCCGTGAGTCTTTAAATTATGTGCTGGCCCTCAGCAATTTGTTTTTAATTCCTTTTGAAGACAATGGCACTGCGGGGCCCAATAGATCTTGGCAGAAGCCTACTGTGCTTCCTGACTGCGGGCGGGGCTGGCTGCTGGCGCGTCCCTCCAGGCCTCGGGGTGCCCATGCTTGGCTCCCAGGGTGCTGGGTGCTAGAGCTCATCTTTTCTTCTGCTTTCTTCCTCATGTCCTCTTTCTTTTGTTTTTCCTTTTTCTGTTTACTCCCTCTTCTCCCTTCTCTTTTGCCTCCTTTCCTCCCTTCACCTGTGACCACTTTCC
>PVKC010029916.1:0-14974 GCA_004027635.1 Crocidura indochinensis | reverse complement strand
ACAAAATAAAACAAAAAGTAATAAAGCCTTTCATTCTTATGAATAGGGTCTAAATATTTTAATAAATATCTTAACAATTTATTATAAAAATATATTAATCAATATTTTAGAAATTAATCATTTAGAATTTTAAATTCTACTGATGCTTGATTTTATGTGCTAGGGATTAAGTTGCTTGCTTTGTTCTGACACTAGTTCACTTCTTAGCACGACATATATTTCCACAATCACAGCCAGAAATGAACCCTAAGTACAGGGGGGAAACCCTGAGTACCGTCAGATATGACCACAAAACAAACAACAAACATATTTCTAATTGCAGTTTTTTTATAGCTGTCTTCATGTCAAAATTAAGCCTTTTCATAAATTTAAAATATACAATCAGATCACTGCTGATAAAAGATCTAAATCTATATATCAAAATCACTTAGTTTTTGTTGATTTATCCTTGAGGATTTTCTTTCCTATTATTAATCGGTGTCAGATTTAAGTTTACAAAATTATTCTACTAGACTAGGAGACGCTTTGAAAATCAAAGCATTTGGCATTTTAGTATGACCTTTGATCTATAGTTTCTTTGGAGAAATCTTTCAAAACTTTCTCTTGAATTTGATTAAGTTGGAACTAGCTATTTCCATTGAAAGAGACACGTATATATATTATACTTGACAGCAATACAGTGAAAGCAAATGAACGACTCAGTCTGCATCTCTAAGGAAGCCTCTGTGTTATTTTGGGAGGACAGCCTGATGCTTGTCACTATGTTGTATGTAACCACTTGGGGGTGCTAGAGTCAGCCCATAGAGCAATGCTATACATCACCTTTGTGTAAACAGTTTTATTAATATACTTTGGGGGTGTTGAGTCACACCCGGCAGCGCTCAGGGGTTTCTCGTGGCTCTGCGCTCAGAAATCGGTCCTGGCAGACTATGGGGACCATATTGGATGCCGGGAATCGAATCGGGTCCAAACTGGGTCACCCACAGGCAAGGCAAATGCCCTATTAATTTTTATTTATTTTTTTATTTTGTATTTCTTTTTTAATATAATTTTTATTTTTGATCATAGTGGCTTACATATTGTTGACAATAATATTTTAGGTACATATTAACATAAAATCAGGGGGATTCCCATCACCAAATTGTCCTCTCTACACCTCCGTTCCCGTCCTACCTCCCATATCCTCCTCCCTCACCCCCAGGGCTGCTAGAATAGGAGGTCCCCTCTGTGCCTAGCTAACTACTTAGTGGTCTTACACCTGTTTGGTCTTGGTACCTGCCTTATTTCCCCCTCTAACTGGGAGGGAGGCGGGACTAGATAGTTCAAATTATGTGGTTTTGTTTGAAGAAGAGAAAAGTAATAAACTGGGGTAAATATCAAATACGCCAAAAATGGGCGGAGTCCTTCTAGAGGCTCTCATCATCCGTCTGAGAGACAAAGGGGAAAAAGAAGGTGAAACACCCCAACAGTACAAAAAAGAAGTGTCAAATAAAATATCCAGAGAGCACTCCAACAATAAAGATAAGCTCCGCATAAAGCCATGGTCTTGAGATAAAAAAACATGGTAGAGCACATAAAGAAAGAAAATAAAAGGAGAAGAAATAAATAAATATAAATGGAGACAATAACTTCAATAACCACACCAAAACAAAGAAATCGACAAAAAGTAGATAAATAAAAAAAATTGTTTTGTGCTTTTTGCCATTTTTTTCCCTCCTGCACGGGCACAGTAAATATTGGGGTCATTCAAAAAGCAATTTCCTTGGCCTAAGAGATACAGGGTTTCTCCACCTTGGAGTATATTGTCATGGGATTAACTATAGACTCGGTTCAAGTTCATTTACTCTCCCCTCAGTGCTTTCGTGATGTTTGGAAGACTTCTGCTCCGTCCTGGGTGATAAAAATCAGATCTCTGTATCTAGAGATCTCGGTATCTGCACAGGTCAAGATGTGGAACTTATGATGAAGCCTTTCTTTGTGGTTTTAGAAGTTCTGTTCCTTCAGTGTCATTTTAATCTGTCTTCTGTGGTTGGTGGTCTTTATTTATTTATTTTATTATTTATTTCATTTACAAACTTGTCCTTAATAGAATTGTTTCAGGCATGCAATGTCCAAACTCCAATCCCAGCTCCAGTGTGCCCTTTCCTCCACCAATGTCTCCAGGTTCCCTTCCACCACCACCCACCTCCAGTCTGCTCCCTAGGCTGTCATAGAACAAATCCATTTCATATTGCTTGTTCCAACAAAACCTAGTGGAATGGCATTTGAAATTTTCAGAAAATAAACCAATAGAAGAACACTTCCAATGATTGATTGCTGTATGATTTGAGCCTATGTCATTAAACACAATATAATGCCTGTTCTCATATTAGTAAATTTTCCATGCTGGCATCTAACATATATTCCATTGAATTTTACTTTATATTGGATCTTATGCTAATAATTCTCATGTCTTCCATGCTATAAATAAACCCTTTTTTTAAAATAGTTTGCTATTATATTTTAGATTAAATAGGTCAAAACTACAAATGTAAATTTTAGTAAAAATGAAGAGAACTAAGAAAAGTTAAAGGGGGAAAAAACTGGAAAAAAACTAGCTTTCTGACAAATTTTAAATAAAATTCAAGGAGCCTGGGTGGGCATGTCTCAGGGGCAAAACTATATGCATCCCCATTGCCCAAGAGGACCCATTCTCAGTGCAGAACACGAGTGACAGAAGCAGAACAAACCTCACTGCTATTTAGACCCTTGAAACAGAGCCATCTCTGCTTCCACTGGGTGTGTCATGTGTGCTCTAGCAAGCATTGCAACAACAACACAAAAAGTGCATTGAATCCCCCAGCCAGTAGAACACAAACCCAGCAACATCATCAAAGTGTATGACCGCTGGCAAATTAGAAGATGCCAACTCTGTATGTGACCTCTGATCATTTCAGCAACAAGAGATAGAAAGGGGGTGTCATTTTAAAGCACTTCATGGTAGACTATTTTGTGCTACTCTGGGGAAGTTGGTTGTCACTTGAGGTCTGAAGGAAAACGAATTTAGGCCTTATCTAGCAGTGCTTAAAGGCTATTCCTGGATATGCTTCCCCAAGCATGCATCTTATTTAGTACCTGGGATAGACCATGATCAGCTTCATGCCAGGCAAGCTCCTTATTTCCTATATCTCTCTGTCCCTTGTATTATCTCCGAGTCATGCATTGAAATAATCTGGGTATCTTTTTTTCCAGTGAATTTCTAACTACATAAATATGGGAAAGGAGCAGAGGGTCTACCTTTTTGTTTTCCATGCTGTTTGGCCAGAGACAGTTGCAAGAGCTTAGGAGAGAAATGTCCCCATAGAACTAATTACAGATGATAAATATATTGAGAAAGACCTATCGGAAACAAATCCATAGTCTGAAATTCACCTCTACATATTACCCTTCAAAAAAAGGAAAGAAAATGATAATGAGAAAAGATATAAACAATAATTTAACCCAACCAATATTTTCTTGAAGTGTAGCTCCATTATATAAATTCTCAGATTTTTGTGTCTATTTAATATAATGTTGGACTAGAGATAAGATTTCAAAGACTTCTACAGTTGCCTGAAATTAGAGGTTAGTTTAATAGCCATGCAACCCACAAAACCTGTGGAAGAATTTATAGCCTTTGCGATCATTTGTTTTCTTGATTTTATCAATGTGGTAATGAGAACGAACTGAGAGTAGTGTTGAAAGTATAACACAGATAATGGGGTCAATTATACCAAATTTTAACTGTTCCTAGTAATCTTCAACATGACACTGTGATTAAAGAATTTGTTGTTGCTTTCTCCAAAACACAAGCTAGTTACTGATTTCAGAAGCACTCTAAAATATTATAGTTTAATGGGATTAGATATTGCAAAAGAGAAAGTAAACATTCATCCTTCAGCATAGCATAAAAATAAAAATACAACAGAAATTTCAGGTAAGTCTCCTAATTTTATATGAAATATCAAAATACAGCCTACTCACCCTAGATTTCAAATACGTACTAAAATGTCTACTTTGTCAACAGAACTTCTAATATCTTCTCATAATACTAGAGAACAAAGAAACTTGGCAACTAATGGCAATTTTATTTTAAAGGAGTACATGAAATAATGTAAATGTAAATAATAAAAGAAAATGGCATGAAGTCTAGTTATGTAGTTTTGAAACACAATGAACTTTCTGATATTTTTGTACCCTCAAAATTATAGCTCAAGACTGTGTATAATAGTGTAAATCTAAATATTTATAATATTTAATGTATTTAATATATTTAATATATAATATATTTATAATAGTGTAAATCTAAATATTTGGCTGGTTGAATGTTTTATTTTAGCTTTCATTATTTAAGAGAAAATTAGGGGCCGGGCGGTGGCGCTGCAGGGAAGGTGCCTGCCTTACCGCGCTAGCCTTGGGCGGACCACGGTTCGATCCCCTGGTTCCCATATGGTCCCCCGTGCCTGCCAGGAGCGACTTCTGAGCGCATAGCCAGGAGTAACCCCTGAGCGTCACTGGGTGTGGCCCAAAAACCAAAAAAAAAAAAAGAGAGAAAATTAAACTAAAATTTTCCTCTTAAAATTTCTAAATTCATGTCATTTTCAAAGATACAGTGATATATTCATCAATAGGGTTTTTGTAAATGTTATGCTGCTCACACACACATACACACGCACACACACATACATATAGCATGTCCTTTGTTCTTAAAAAAAGAATACTAGATATTTTTAAGTAAAAATATTTGTTCTAAATGTCTCCTTTTTGATATTTCTAAAAAAAATACTTGG
This sequence comes from Crocidura indochinensis, assembly GCA_004027635.1. Classification (NCBI taxonomy): domain Eukaryota; kingdom Metazoa; phylum Chordata; class Mammalia; order Eulipotyphla; family Soricidae; genus Crocidura; species Crocidura indochinensis. The sequence goes on along the minus strand of PVKC010029916.1, from coordinate 10,166 downwards.
CTTTATCTCCTGAATGGATGCTAGCAGCCTGGGAAAAGACCATTATTCCAGCATAATGAAGGAAGCTAAAAAAAAAACATCTTACTACCATAGATCATGTCATTTCAAATATAGAAGGGAACAGAATAATTCCCTTGATATTAAGCAATTCTCCCTATTATCAATTGATAAATACTAACAGTTCTTTTCAATGTAACATAAAAGCTAAAGGAAGCTTGTTGTAGTTTTTGCTTTATTTGGGAACCACACACAGTGTTCATTGTTATTCTGGGCTTTGTGCTCAGGGTCACTCCTAGCAATGCTCAGGGATTGAGTATGTGGTGCCAGTTATTAAATCAGGATTGACTACATGGTGCCTTAACTGTACTGTCTCTTCACAAATCTCTTTTGCTCACTTAAATTGTGTTAGAATCTGTCTATGGTATATATGCCACATAGTACTCTTTAAGAGTACAGACTATTCTCCCACTTTATGGAAAAGAAGGATGAGATTTAGGAAAATTCATTCATTCTATTAATATCAGAAAAACAGTAGTTACAGATCCAGTTTCTCAGTAAAAATAGATATTTATGCTCATTCACTCAGTAAACCCTTGATACAGCAAGGTTGGGTACATTTGACTTCTGGACAAAAAGCAATGAGATGCCTTTGTTGTAATCACTCCATTGCAATACTGTTCATCCTGGAAGTAACAAGAGGTCGAGCCATATCCTCCACAGACCTCAACCTCCTGTCTATCCCCCATGTACATGCACATGCATTATACAAACTAAAGTGCCTGACTTTGAAAAAAATTCCTGAAATAAGATGACACCTAAGACAACACACGAAGTTACCTACTTAAACTACAAAATAATTGTCATACTTGAATTTGTGCTATGATAATTTAAGTATTAACATTTCATTGTTTTCGGGGCCAGAGCGGTGAAGCAAGGTATCTGCCTTGCCCTCGCTAGCCTAGGACGGACCACAGTTCCACCCCCCGGCGTTTCATATGGTCCCCCAAGCCAGGAGCACTTTCTGAGTGCCTAGCCAGGAGTAACCCCTGAGCGTCAAGGATGTGGCCCAAAACAAAAACAAACAAAAAATCATTTAATTGCTTTCATCCCAAATGAAAATAAAACCAAAAGGAACGACAAACACTAGCTCAAAAGGAGAGCTATGACTATTATATAAAATTTGTTCTATCAATCTCCATGTCCCACTTGTAACATATGAAGGACATTGTACTTTAGAAAAGAGAAAGAAAACAACTATGTGAGCCCAGTATTAATGCTGTTGAAGCTTAAATGAAATGCATATCATACCATCAATCAACTAAATAATTCATCCAAAGTGAATCTAAGCCAGATAATTGTAGATGCTAAGAAATAAACACTAATGGCTTTTGTAAAGTCTCAGTGTCTTAAAAATGATAGTCACCCAAGGGACTGGTAAATTCTTTCTGAATGCCCTAATTCCCTTTAGGAGGTTAAGGTCATGCACACACATCTCAATTTCTACAATCTCTTCACCCTTAAATAGTACAAATTATTTTATCAGTGTCAGGATTAAAATGTCAAGGACTCACCAAAGACCTGCTGGCAGTGAAGGCCAAAATGAATAAAATCTTATTCTGCTTCTTTACTGCTAAGCTGCTGAAAACCTACACAGGAACCAAGAGGGTTCCAGAATGATGGTTTCTTTCTTGCAAGTTCAAGAAAAGCCTTAGGTGAGGGAAGCAGCAGGAACCCCTCAAGGCTCACTGAGGAAATGGCCACTCAACAGGAACTTCAGTGTGGAATCAAGACTCCAAAGATCTCCACTGTGCACAAGTAACAACCAAGCATTCTCTTTTGTGTTTTGTTAAGATTTATTTGTGGGCCACATTCAGTGATGTGCAGGACTTACTTTGGGCTCTGTGCTCAAGATCACTCCTACCGGAGGTGCTGAGGATTGAACTCTGGTAGGGCCGTGCCCTACCCACTATACTATCTCTCTAACCCTGATTAGGTAGGTATTCTTAACTAGTTTTCAAGTGACAAGATAAGTCTTTTTGCACATGCATACACAAATCAAGAGATACAAATCTTATTTTTAAAATTGGTGAGTGCTGAAACTGAAGGATGTTTCTTAAAATAAAATTAAAACTTACCTCTTTACCATTCCTGTCATTATGTGTATCTGATGCCCCTCCTCTTGTCTATGCTCCTCAACTTGCTGTTCATCTTCATCCCACTTATCAAGTGATGTCCTATAGCATCAATACTCAGATCAAGAGATTTGTTTCACCAAAGCCCTTCTCTTTGTCCCAAAGACTTTCTCTTTCCTTTAAAAACTTGCTTCTTGCTTCCGCACCACAAAGGAAATGGTGACTAGGATAAAGACTGCCCACTAAATGGGAGAAATTACTCATCTGATAAGAGGTCAATATTAAGATATAGAAGGCACTGATCGAATTTAACAAGAATAAAACATCTAATTCCATCCAAAAAGAAGCAAAAGAGATGAAAAGAAGTTTTCTCAAATTAAAAAAAAAATACAGGGGCAGGAGAGATAGCATGGAGGTAAAGCACTTGCCTTACATGCAGAAGGTCGGTGGTTTGAATCCCGGCATCCCATGTGGTCCCCCGAGCCTGCCAGGAGCAATTTCTGAGTGTAGAGCCAGGAGAAACCCCTGAGCGCTGCTGGGTGTGACCCAATATCCAAAAATAAATAAATAAAATAAAATAAATAAATAAATACAGATGCCCAAAAGGCGATGAAAAAATGCTCCATATCATTAATCATCAGGAAGATGCAAATCAAAACAACAATGATTTATAATTTCACACCGTAAAGACTGGCACACATCACAAAAAACGAGAACAACCAGTACTGGCAGAGATACAGGGAGAAAGAAATTCATTTTCTACTGGTAGGAATGTCTACTGGTTCAACCTTATTGAAAACAATATGAATATTCTCAAAATTATAAATCAAGCTCCTAAATGGCCCAGCAATATTGCTCCTAAGAATCTAACTTGGGGATCCAAAGACACAATGCAGAAAAGCCTTCTGCATTCCTGTGTTCACTGCAACACTTTTCACAATAGCTAGAATCTGAAAATAACCCAGGACTTTGAGAACAGATGAATGGATAAAGAAACACTGCTACATTTACAGAATAAAATACTACACAGCTGCAATGGAAAATGAAGTCGTCTATGTTTACACATAGATGTATATGTAAAGTATTATTCTGATAGTAATGTCAGTGGGATAGGAATTGGTATAAAATGATCACACTCATTTGTGGGATTTTTAAAAAATAGTATGGTAACAATATCCAAAGACAATAGAAATGAAGCCAAGAGGGACAGTCCATGGTAGAATACTTTCCATAACTAATAGGGGAGTGTATTTAGGGTAGAGATGGGACCACTCTGTCAACCGTAGTTGGAAATTATCACTCTGAACAAGAACTGACTGTTGAAAGGGGATAAAGCTATATGAATGATACCTCTTCAGTAACAATATTGCAAACCACAGTGCTTAAAAAGAAAAATAAGAAAGAGAAAGAGAAGAAAAATGTCTGCCACAGAGGCAAGCAGGGAGAGAGCAGGAAGAACAGGAGAAAAACTGCGAACATTGATGGTGGGAAATGCACACTAGTGAAGGTGTTGTGTTTTGTATAACTGATACTCAAATCACAAGCAGCTTTGTAACTGTATATCATGGTGATTCAATTAAATAATTTATTTTTAAAAGAAAGGAAAAAATTTAAATAAATATGACTCCAGAGCCACCACTCAACTGAGCCAACTATCACTCTCAAAGGTCACCAATAAGTCTTTGAGAAGTTCTCTGGGCATTTGGGGAACTTTTAATCACAAATTTATTTATATCCTTCTTAATTATCTTTTTTCCCTCCATGTATTCTGTGCCTCCCTAGTGTTATATCTCCTTTGATGTTTTCTTGAATTAAGACTCCTTTATCCTGATTTTTAATGTATTTCCTTAAGACTTTGAACCAGGCTATCCTTCTAGAGCATTCAGTTCTTTCTCCCTAGGCAATTTTATCCCTCCATGCAATTAAAGTCACTTACCAAAGGCCTGTGTCAACCAGATTTCTATTATATTTGATCTGTCATGTGATGTTACTTTTCTATATTTTGACATCTTCTAAATTAAGCTAGATCTTGCAGTTTATAATCTGCCATAATGGTGCTTATATTTCTTTTTTTTCCAGATGGCATATAAAATAATGGAGAATGTTTAAGTTGGTTCTTCTTGATTCAAACAATAATGAATTTCTACCACTGTTTCCAAACAATAATGAATTTCTACCACTGTTTTTTCTTTGAAAGCCTCAGACCCATATGTCTGCTATTTCCACTTCAATGCCTACAGAAGCAGCACTGTAAAAACCATCGCGGGGACAATGTTTTAATTGAATGGTGCCTTCTAGTATTATTCAGCATAATAACCTTGGCAAATGTACTTCAAATTCACTGCATTCTAAATATAACACAAAATCTTCACTTTGTCCTGAATCTACCAGCACTTCTCTGAAATAGACTCTTTCTGCATTTCCTATCTCTGGGTTCCTTAATTAATTAATTATTTTATTATAAAATCATTTTATTAAGTTATTATTGCTATTATTAATCTAGGTTTACATGTGTCAGAAACCTAAGTATCCAAATTTGTATTTTCCTATTCAACATCACAAAAATCTGTTTTAACAAAGCTTGCATTGATTTTCGGATTTGTCCATTTCTTAGTATTTTCTCCCATAGTTCTATAGTCCAAGTAACACTTAACCAGACTTCATAAGTCTTCTAATTGTGTTCTGCCTCACAAATTGAGGGGGAAATAATGGAGGGCACCAAGACCAAACAGTCATATGAACATTGTGTAGAAATAAAAAACGATCAGACTTAAACACCAAATCCAATGCCAACTACAACAGAATCGATACCCAATTTACAACAAGCTAGACACAGAAGGGACCACTTACTTATACTAGCAGCCTGGGGGGCAGAGGAGGGGTGAGACAGGATGCATACTGGGAACAGAAGTGGAGAGAGAACAACATTGGTGGTGAGAATGCCCCTGATTCAAAGTCACTATGTACCTAAAATACTACTGTGAAAGATTTGTAATCCGCTTTGGTCAAAATAAAAATTATTAATAAAAAAGGAAATTCTGGAAAAAAATAAGTCTTCTAATTGTTCTTATGGCTCCTATTCTTTATCCTTTTTCTAACTCTTCTTCATCTGATAGCATAGCCTTTTCAAAACTAGTCTGACAATGGCATAGTCAAGTTGAAACCTTTTAGAGTCTATTCAGTGATGCAAAGCAGGCTGTATCTTCTGGGAGGTTCCACATTTTCTGGGCCCCACCCAGTAATCAAATTGATGTGCTTCTGCTTGAACCTTCTTTGATTATAGATCCAAACCATTTGGAATCTCTTCAGGTCCCTAGGATCACCAAATTCCTGTTTCTCATTTTGGAATGTACTCACTGTTCTACTACTACACCCAGATTCAATTGACCTTTCTCGACCTTCAGATTTCTGCCCAGATATTGTGGATTTGTTGGGAGTTTTTCTGTTTGTTTGGTTTTTATTTTATTTTTGTTGTTGTTATTATTTTTGTAGTACTTCAAAGTCTTAAATCATATAAGCTTCTTCCATCATGCATTTCTTCCTTTACTTGAAAAATCATACATTCATATTTAATTAAATGCCTTGTATTTATTACCATATGATGATTTCTACTAAGGTTTACTAAAAAGCCAAGTTCACATGATAGGAGATAATCTTGCTATCTTATTACTGTTCTCTCCACCAATTAGTAGAGGAATTTTTGGAACAGGGTAGGGCTAAAGAGTTTTTCATGGGGATAATTGTCTAGATTGAATAGAATCAGATGAGATTCAAAATTCCCATTCCTACTGAGTGATTCTAAGTTACAAGGTTTTTTTTAATTTTCTCTTTTGTAGTTATTGAAAAAGTGTTGGGTTTTATAATGCTGTATAGTGTTTTATACTTAGATAGTATTTCATATTTAGTTTTATAGTGTTTCCCAAAGTTAATAGTGCTGATTTGGGAAAAGTGCTAGCATCATGGGGCGACAGAAATAGCCTCAGAAGCAATTGGGGTTTACTTTCTTTTGTTTGCTTAAGGAAAGACTTCCAAAGGGGTTCTAAGTGATTATTTTTTCTTTTTCTCTTGCTCCCAATTATTTTTCTAAAAGAGGGACAGTAGGTCAAATGTGTCTGGGAATATCTGTTTTACATTATTCACTCTAAAATTCATTTACCTATCTGTATTGAAATTTTTATTATTGTTTTGGTAGTTCGTTTAAGTTCTTTATTTCTGTATAACTATAAAATTATTTTAATTAATTTATTTTATTTTAGGCCTCATAATTCATTACATTTTTCTTTTTTTTGAATTCACATGTCTTTAAGTCTATAATAGTTAAGGTGATTTGTCTGTGTCAGGAATTTAATTTTTTGATGATGAGTAGCAAGTGTTACTCTGATATTTCTACACCCTTAGGCCTTTATTTCAATTAGAATAATATGCTCATTAAATTAAGACATCTATTATGGTGCCAGCATTCATGTAACAGACAGAAAAATGTCTCAGATGGGTCAATTGGAATCAGTTTGTTAAATTAACATCATAGCCTTTCATAAGAGGGTCTTAGTAGATACTGTTATTAACAAAGATAGGGCATAAATTGAAATGAGGTTTTTTTTTATTCATTATAAGCTCTGAGCAGATTTCCAAAGGACAAGTCTATGTAGAAGGCAGCTAAGTTTTTAAAATATGTATAATCCATATATCCATAGAGTATTTGCCAATTTGCATATTATTAAGGATGAGGGTTATTTTAACCTGTTTCAGTATATATTATAGCAAAGAAATGAGAACTTGAAAATGCTAAGGTTATTTCACTTGAATATCTAAAACATTATTTAGCCTCATTTAAGTCAAAGATATGCCTGCAAAGCTTTTAATGATACTCAGTGACACCATAAGAAGCCCAAAGTGTCCCAATTTAGCAATCTAGGTCTCTGGAACATCATCCCATCTACCTGTATTTCAAAGATAATCAGTGTGTTGGAACAAGTGGAAATAATCATAAGTATTGAATGGATGGGGACTTGAGGAGATATACTTCACATAGCCATTCTCTTAAGAACTATTTCTCTGTTTTGATGGGTTTGCTTCTATTTTTTTGTTGTTTTTGTTTTTGGGGGGCCACACCCAGTGACGCTCAGGGATTACTCCTGGCTATGCGCTCAGAAGTCGCTCCTGGCTTGGGGGACCATATGGGAAACCGGGGGATCGAACTGTGGTCCGTCCTAGGCTAGCGCAGGCAAGGCAGGCACCTTACCTCCACCGCCACCGCCCAGCCCCATTTCCTTCTAATTTGCTCTCTGCATCCCAGTGAAGGGGACCTAGGAAGATGTTTAGAGGATCTCCTAAAGATTTATTAGAAAGCAAAAAAAAAAACAAAACAATTTTTGTGAGAGTTCCTTATTTCTACATGAATATCATTGTCTAAAATAAACCCCTCTAGAGCTAAATAAATGAAAGCAGTTGGAGTTATTCTTTATATTGGTCAACCAACTGGAGTTGATCTCAATGACCACTGGAAAAAGAGAACTTGATCTCAATGACCACTGTAAACACCAGGATCTCCTATATTCATAGACTAAAAGCAGAAACCCAACCTCCATCATGATAGACTGTGGCTCAGCATGCATTCAGAACAGCATTCCTAAAGATTTAAAGTGATGGAAGGAGGCCATGATACACCAGGTATGGGCACTCAGTCCCAAGCAGGTGTCTGTGACTCTAGCAGGACAGAGGTCACTCAAAAGCAGAGGCAGCAAAAAGAGAGCAATTGCAAAGGAATAAAGTGGAGTTGTTGCTAGCATTGTCATCATCTCCTTTTTCAACAGTCATTTAAGACAAGTTATCTCATCATGAAGTTGCAGACCCCCACAAGACATATCCTTTTCAGAGATTTTTTTAAATGCATTCACTTCTTCTAACTTCAAAAGTTTTGAAAGACCTGCCATGTATTTAATATTACACAAGAAACTGGAGAGATAATTCAAATGGTTACTGTGGTGTGCTTCATATGTGAGAGAACTATACTCAGTTCCTGGCACTGCAAAGTGTGGTTCCCAAAATGAATAAATAAATGAACTACGCACAGTGCTGAAGTAATGGTTATGCACATTATCATTGAAAAAATATCTAACCCACCTTGGAGTCAGTGGAAACTTGCAGTAGCAGCAACATTACTGATGTGTTCCTTATAAACAAATAAATAATAAATTGAAATGTTCATAATAAGTATCAAGAGAACAGTCACTTTACACGGTTTGTACATGACTAATTATACAAACTGACAGTGCTAAAAATGGCTGTACATGAGTGAGATGTAAAAGGTCACTGAAAAAATTTTGTTTCATCTATTTGGGGGGCCACCCAACAATGATCCCGGGCTTGCTCCTAACTATACTCAAAGATCATGCCTGGAGGTGATCTGGTTCCATATATGGTTCTGGGGATGGAACTTTTGTAGGCTTTGTGCAAGGCAAGTGTCCTGCCTACTGTTTTATCTTGCCAGTCTCTGGATGGAGGGGAAACAGGAACTAGAGACTTCCCATGAAACAGCCAGATAAAAATAATTACCTAAGTTCTTGCCTCAACAGTACCATATACTAAAGGATAGTTACCTGTTATTTTATTTTACTTATGGTATATTATTTCATTTATTATAAGGTAGAAAGCAAATTTGTTGTTATTCAGCAGTTAAACATGGAGGGAGCACATATATATTCCTGAAAGGGGGTAGCATTAAGGAGCTCTTTTTAGTGATATAATAATACTGTATTTTGATTGCGATGGGTTTTTTATGATAAATTCACAAATGTGATTAAGTGGCGTTGCACCATATACACATATGCATATAAACCAAATTGGCACCTAGACATGAATGGACCAATCTCAAATACTTAGATTTACTGTTGAAACTTAGTTACATGAGATATCATCATTAGAGAGACTGTAAAAAAAATGCATGGGGCTCTCCAGGATCATTTTTGCAACATCCTATGAACTAATCATTTTAATTTTCCAACTGAAAAGCTTAAAAAATCATAGGGGCTGGAGCGGTGGCACAGTGCGGTAGGGCATTTGCCTTGCATGTGGCTGACCTAGGATGGACTACATTTGGATCCTCCGGTGTCCCATATGGTCCCCCCCAACCCAGGAGCAATTTCTGAGCGCTAAAAAACTAAAATCCAAAAGACAGAAATAAATGAGAGATAAGAATCTTCCATAAATTCATAGGTAAAAATATTTTTAAGAATCAAATGTGTTTTTAATTGTGACTAAATACATGCTTAGAGTATGTTACAAGAATTGTACCTCTGCCACTTCAAAATTGACCAGGGAACAATTGCCATGCTAGGACCTTCAAATCAATTTGTTGGTTTTATATTCTTGTAATTTGATAATATCAGACCAGACTAATGTTTAAAAGAAAAAAGCAAAATACTTGAAATCAGTCAGTAACATAACTGCCTTAAGATTATGTAACTTTTTAATTTTTATCATGTCATTTGTAATATTACCTTAGATATAATGAGAAGCATATAAATTAAAAATTCAAAAACTTTTCCTCAGAAATTATTAAAAGTAGAATCATTACAGTCATGCAAACCAGAATTGACACAAAAAGCTGAAGATATGCAGCAATTTTTCATGCTAATGGACTAAAGTACCTCTTGAGCCTTTCTTATCATCATTGCCTCGGATTCTATTATTTCTGTTGAGATAAAAATATCTACATAATGTCATTACCTAGATCTCCTGTGTATAAGGATAATGGAGAGTGCTTCCATACTTTGCAAATGCTTTATGTTCAGAAAGAATATTAACATTTTATTTTATATAAGTGCCTAATGGGAACATTTCTAAAACACTAAAATAATTATTCAAAATGGTTCTCTTCTCATAATTGCAACAAATTTTGTAAAACTATAGATTTGGGGAGATATTACTTTCTGTTCCTTTATGCATGGTTAGGATATAAGAAATTCTGAGTTAGTTTTAAATATTCATCAACTGTGTGAGCATTATATAAATATGATGTAGATATCAAGAGAG
>PVKC010029915.1:0-14973 GCA_004027635.1 Crocidura indochinensis | reverse complement strand
GCCAATCAGAGCGCAGTGGGCGGAGTCTCCCGGAGGGGTAGCTCTCAGCCCTGCAATTGGAAAGGTCTGCACCCGGCAAGGTCTTACTCACTCATTGGCGCGCTGGCGGCTTCAGAGTGCAATGATTTCTGGGTTTGCTTCCCAGGGCTCTGTTCTCAAAGGAGAACTCCAAGGAATCAGGACAGACAGAGGCAGGAAGAGATCCCCTTAGTCCTCAGAGTTCTTCTGGGGTGCCCGGAAATCCAGACTTTTTTCTTCTTTTAAATTTAATTTTTTTCATTTTTAATTTATTTAAAGAAAATGTATTACATAATTGACATACATTTATTTTAGGAATACCAAAAGCAACATGATTTAAAAAAATAGAAAATTGAAAGAAAAGCTAAAGAGATGGGAGAGAAAGGAAAGAAGAAAAAGTTCAGTAGCAAGTATATTTTTGAAAATTATTACAATTAATTCTTGAAAGCACCAGAAGAAAGTTTAGTAAGCCCTCTTTTTTTTTTTTTAAAAGAATGAGTTGGGGGCCAGAGAGATAGCATAGACGTAAGGCATTTGCCTTGTATGCAGAAGGACAGTGGTTCAAATCCCAGCATCCCATATGGTCCCCAAGCCTGCCAGGAGCGATTTCTGAGTGTAGAGCCAGGAGTAACCCCTGAGCACTGCCAAGTGTGACCTGAAAACAAAACAAGAAAAAAGGTGAGTTAAAAAATACAGTAATAATGGTGTGAGAGTGGCAAAGTGGCAATTGTTGTTCGCATAGGCCCAGCAAAATATGGGAGGATGGAAATAAATAAAGCCTTGGCCTAAATACAAAAAGACCTTATCCCTGAAATTTTCTGGCATAAGACTGACTCTGGGTTTCAGTCATAATAGATTGTCTAACTCCTGAGTCATGCTCTGTGGTCCCAGTGAATTTTTTTTCGCACATTAGCTGTTGTTGGTGTCAGGTTTCTGTAGTTAAAGATTCTGGTTTCTATGCATTTTCTTCATTGAAGTCAGGATGATGTGGGGCATCCTCTAGTATCACCTCACCATTAGATGTGGAGTGTCCTGCCTTGCAAGCAGGTTGTTGCTGTTGTTGAGTTGTATGGATGTTAAGAGAACACTCTTTGGAGTAAGTCAATTCCAGGGTAGTGGTAGAGTCTTCCCTGGCAGAAGACTAGTGGTGCTATAGACAATTGTGGTTGTTTCCATAGATGGTCAATGGTTCAGGGGTAATGAACCATTACCTAATTATCTATACTTTATGCAGGGGCATGAGCCCCCTCACAGTTTCAAAATGGACACTGGTGTGATGAAAAGTTACCTGCGATTTCCTGAAGCTAGCCCCTCTTGTGCTGTGTGGGGGTTGGGGAAAGTCTGGGGACTCCTTTAAACTCCTCCCCAGCACCCACTTCGATGACCCGCTGGGCATGCACCCAGGGATGCCCCTGGAGTTCTGGACGAAGGAGATAGAAGGCGACTGGGGTAGCCCAAGCCCTGCAGCCCTCTAAGCTTGGTAGAAAGGCCTTTGACATGGCGGCCTGCCCTTCCCCATGATGGCAAAAGCTCTCCGGCTCCCAGAAGGAGAAAGAATTCCTTAATGAGCTGGAAACCCGGAAGCTCACCAGCCCCCACCTAGACCCTCCCTCTTGAGCAGGGTGGGTTTGGGGAAAGCTCTGGGTCCTCTTTAAACTCCTCCCTCGATGGCCGCCTGGGCATGTGCCCAGGGATGCCCCTGGAGTCCAGGATGAAGGAGATGGAAGGCTCCTGAGGTGGCCCAAGCCCTGCAGTCCCCCTAAGCTTGGTAGAAAGGCCTTTGGCATGGTGGCCTACCATTCCCCATGCTGGCAAAAGCTCCCCAGACTTCTTTTAAATTTATATTTATAGCCTCTACACAGAGGCTTCCACCAACTGTTTATTTTTTTTAACAGTACCATAGAACATGAACCATTTTGTTTGATCTCCTAGTTCTATGGCTTCCTACAAATTAAAATAAAGTGGATGGTACCAGGGAGAAAGTGGTCTCATGAACATTGAGTGGAAATAAAAAATGATCAGACCTAAATACCCAACCCAAAGTCAGTGACAATAAAAAGTGGTTAAACTTAAAATTGGTCTTCAAACTATTGCTGCGGGCCACATATTGTATTTGTTCTCATTTTGTTTCTTCACTTCAAAATAAAATATATGCAGTGTACATAGGAATTTGTTCATAGTTTTTGTTTTTACTATAGTCTGGTCCTCCAACAGTCTGAGGGACAGTGAACTGGCCCCTTGTTTAAAAAGTTTGAGGACCACTAGGAAGGTTAAGAATTATATATCTATTGTTAAGTTAAATTCTGAGAACTGTATTTATTTTTCACTATCTTTCAAGAGAGACAAAAGGGATTCACTTTGGTAGTGAATATTTGGAAGTATATTTTTAACTCTCTAAGGCATACTCTTTATTTAAAAGTTAAATAGCTCATTTAAAGAAAAAATGGCTACTCGATAATAGGTTATGATGAAAGTGTGGGAAATAGCTGACAAGGCACTTTCTGCATTTAAGAATAAGTTAGATGAGATTTCAGGGACTTTTGTGAGTCTGCGTTCTTTATTTTGCTCTACGACTCTGTTCTCAAGAGGTCAGGAGCTATTCTGCAGGAGGGTTTGTTTTATCTTAAATTTTTAATTGATTATTATAGTATGTAATACTGTTGAAGTCATTCGTTTGTAGGTACAATCTACATTAGTTCATCCACTGGTATTTCAAGAGCTCTTCACCATTATCCCACGTTCCTAACCCCTTTAACCTCTCCAGCTTCTTCAGTCTTTGCCTCACTTTGCCTCTCCTCCTACCTCTTCCCTTCTCTACCTCACCTCCTCCTCTTCCATTCCTCTCCCTTCCTTCCCTCCCTTTCTCCTCCCCCCATTTCCTTCCCATTGGTCGTTTGCAGGGGCTATTTCTGGTTTTGTACTCAGGAATGATCTTTAGTAGTGCTGGTTGCTGGGGATTAAACCAGGGTTGGCCATGTGCATACTAGCTCTCTGGAGCCTCTTTAGTTTAGATCTGTGATAAGAGCAGATATTACAGCAAAAACTGGCCTCCTCAGTGTTTCTCTAGAAGATGCACAGTCTTCCCGGGTCAGCAACCCTGCCAGATCTCCTGTGTGAAGGTGAGTGTTGTGGGTATGTCATGTTTGCAGTGCTATGCTCTGAGGTTCTTTCAGTGGAATTTCTTGGCTATGCTTTAGGGTTACTTGATTTGAAGACAAAAAGAAAGTGGGGGCCCGGGAGATAGCATGGAGGTAAGGCGTTTGCCTTTCATGCAAAAGGTCATCGGTTCGAATCCCGGTGCCCCATATGGTCCCCCGTGCCTGCCAGGGGCAATTTCTGAGCATGGAGCCAGGAGTAACCCCTGAGCACTGCCAGGTGGGACCCAAAACCCAACCCCCCCCCCAAAAAAAAAGAAAGTGGAAAAAATTGACCACACAGATACTGTGTTCTTGTCCTGCATACATGAAAACCCAGAATGACTTAAGTCTGTCAACTCCTGGACAAACTGGAAATTATAGACTGATGTGAGTGAGATATTGTCAGTAAGTGATCCTGGGCCTCCTATATGATAAAGACAGACAACTGTAAAACAGCCCTATACTAGGTCTATACCTGACAATGCTCAGGGCTTATTCTAGGCTCTGTGCTCAAGAATTACTCCTGGTGGGGCTTGGGGAACCATAGGGAATACTGGTGATCAATCTTGAATTGGCCATGGGGGCCCTACTTTTTAGCACTAGTTTATATAAGTTTTTGACCATCCGTCTGCTTAAGAAGAGCAGGTACTTCTTTTGGATTATGCTTATTCTATGTAGTCTTGTTTTGTTATGGGGGCCACACATGTTGGCTCTCAAAAGTTATTCTTGACTCTTCACTCAAAAATACTCCTGCAGGGTCAGGGGGGCCATATGAGATGCTGGGGTTTGAACCTGGATCAGCTGTGTGCAAGGAAAACACCTTACTTGTGTGCTGTTTCATGAAGTCTTGACACATTAGGAGCAGATTAGCCTTTGACTGGGATGTTCCTTTAGGATTAAACTGGGGAAAGGCTCAAAATCCATGACAACATTGAAAACAGGTAGAACTGAGCTTTGGGGTTTCCCAGTCCTGTCTCTTTGTTTCAGCACTTCAGCCACTGGGGCTTGATCTTCAAACAATAGTCATAGTTTTCCCATATAATAAAAGAAATTAATTCCTTGAAGATGCTCCCAAAAATTCATTCTATGGAATTTTTAATTGGCTAAACCCATGGTGCTTAGTGTTTATACTCAGAGATCACTCTTGGTGGCACTCAGAGGACCATATGTGTGCCAGGGATTGAACCTGGATTGGCCATTGGCAAGAAAGGCTCCATATAGACTCTCTTTAGCCTCTGTGGCATGTTTTATTTGAAGAGGCTGGTGCCTAGAAAAGGGAATGAAATTAGGTATGAAAAGTAAATGAATATAGTTTGAACTGTATTCATGTAGGACAGAGTTGGGACCAGCTTAAAGTGAAAGACAATCAAGGTCTTCAAATCCCTGATTCTGACCCTGGAGGAGATGAATTGAGGAGGTTGAGTCCCTACTTCCACCAACATCTTATTCTATTTTTTCACTCTGCTCTGGAATGTCCTGGGATGCTTTCCTCTGCCAAAGCACCCCAAAGCTCCTCTGTTGTGATGAGCAACCACAGTAAGAATAATTGTGGGACATAGTAAAATGCCAAACACCTATTCTGCTCAAAGCTGACTTAACCAGCAATAAAATAAAGTGAAATGCTTGTGTATTATTTGTGGGTAGTTCCCTGGAGACATTATCCAAAGAGTTTCTGGGGTATTTTTGTATATTGCAAAGATGAGATATGTTCAGAGAAAATGCCATGGTAACCCATATAGAAAAGCCCAGGAAAAAAAAACTCAACTCAATTCCTGTAGCTGAACTCTGAAATTCATTTTGCACAGGGAACTCACTGTCTCACTGCACCTTTCTTTATTGAAATGAATCAAAATAAATTCTACCACAAAGACAGATCATGTTTCTCTTGCAGGTAGGATCCAAGTGAATCTGCTGAGGAAGTTTGCAAAGCCCCTTTCCTATGTCAATGAGAGGTGTGGGCTCTAATCCTGGTGCTGGGGAGGATATGATGGAGCTGCTGTAGATTTGAAGGGGACCATTTTTCATTGCATGCTTGCAATTCTCACAGGAGGAAAGAACTAGGTTCACTTCCTCTCATGCTCTACCAGGAGGGCTGCATTGATGCAGAGCCCAGGTCTTTCTTCCCAGACTGTGTGTGCAGGTGAGATTAGTTACCCTGGGTGTGCAGGTGACCCTGAGTGACTCATTAGTCAGCCAGCAATACCCGGGCAGTAACTATCTCTGCCCTGAATGCAGGACGAGCATTTGGCATCGACACAGCCATCCAATTAGAGAACAGCTTTGCAGGGATGCCATCCCTAAGGGCCCAGGGTTCCCCAGAAGCGGGTGACTGTGCTCTATCATGTCCAATGAGTTGGCCAGTCTATCAAAGCCGGTTCCTTTTCTAGCTGACTTGGCAGCTTCTTCCCTAATTAAGCCCTTGTGTATCTATCTTCCCCCAGGGGGGGAAAGAAATGGTCACATACAGGCAGGAAAAGAAGTGGGTTGTTATAGCTCACACAGATTCTATGGCATTGCTGCCACGGATCAGAGAGTGGAACTCTAGTCATCCCATGAGTGGTAAATTGTGGGCCAGCCTATGGTGCAGTTTAAAATCATGTTTGGTTCATCCAGCATTGGTGATGAGCCTGGCAAGACCACACAAAAGAGCCTGTAACTGAAACATTTTGGTAGCATCTTAGACCAGCTACTGATCTGGATTTCACTTAAAGACACAGGTGGAGGTGGATGTCCTGAAGTGCTGTTCTTGGGATTTGTCCCCTCAGATGATAAATCTCCTCTTGTCCTGAAGGCTTATGGCAGTTGGGGTGCTGTCATTGGCTCTGCTGATCCTATATATTTAGGTGTTTTCTTTGCCCACTAAACTCTCTGGAACTAACAGCAACCTATGGCAGCTATGGAGAGACCAAGGGGAGCTTTTGCTTGGACAGGTTGCCTCCAGCAAGCTGATAAGTGGTCCCTAGGAAAGCTGTGAGAGCAGAGGTGGATCAGACTCATAATCAGCTCTGAAGTGATTAAGATCTCTGAGTTCCCATCATGCACTAACTTAGAAAGTTAGCTTAGTTTATTCCCCAATTTTTTAAAATTTCATTTATTATTTTTGGGTGTTTTGGGGGTCACCTGTGGTTCTGCACTCAGGGACCATTCCTGGTAAGGTCCATGTGGGGTGCTAGGGATCAAACTCAGGTCATTCATATATAAAGCACAGTCTTCCTAGTACCCCCCCCCCAATCTTTTATTAATTAAATCTAGGGAACTTCCAGTCAGATGATCAACAGAAACCAAATTCCATTACTTAGTGGAGTTGGAGTTAATTCATCAAAAGACATTCACTTGAACAGATTGGTGTGGATTTGTTTATTGAGAAGCCTGTAGCACCTTTATGTTCCTAAAAATTTGCTTTTTTGATCCAAGGCTTCACACATGCAAGATAAGTACTCTAACACTGAGGTAACTATGACCCTGGCATGAAAACTATGAATCATTTTTGCTAACTTTTATTGTTATTATTAATATTATGATTGCTTTTTGGGTCATACCTGGCAGCACTCAGGGATTACTCCTGGCTCTGCACTCAGAAATTACTCCTGGCAGGCTTGGGGACCATAAGGGACTCTGGAATCAAAGCCAGGTTGGCTGTATGCAAAGCAAGTACCCTACCCACTGTGCTATTGCTGCTGCTTCTGTACTTTTGAAATGTAATGAAATGCCTCAAATTCTTCCCTTCTAGTCCACTGGTTGAAGTAGACAGAGAGGTTGCCAGACCAGAGATCTGTCTGGAGTCAAAGTCAAAGGAATTTCTTGACTGTGTTCTGCCTTCATCAGGGGCTAGTCCTATTCTGTATGAATAGTTCCATGTCCACACTGGAGGCTTGTCCTGTGAGAGGTGTTCATACCCCGTACCTCACACTTCCCATCAGAATATAGCTGAACTGTGGAAACCCAAGAAAAATTTCTTTTTCTTTGATGTCTTATTTGTTTTATTTTAGTTTTTTATTAAGTAAATTCTTTAGTTGACTCATTATGACATACACAATTATAAAGTTGTTCATGATTGAGTTTCAGTCATATAAAGTACATCTTTCACCAGTGCACTTTTCTTGCCATTAATGTCCCCAGTTTCCCTTATATCCTCTCCACTGCCTACCCCTGTGAGAGATATTTTTCTTCTCTCTCTCTTTTCTATTTTACCCTTTAAATACTGATTTGCAATATTGTTACTGAAGGTGTATCATGCACATTACTCAGTTCTTGTCCACTGTGATCATTGTCATAGTAGTTTCCTCTGCTTTCACTGCATTCCCTTCTCTTTGTGGCACGCTTCCTACTGTGGACTCATAGCGAACTTTTTTTTTATAATTCACTTTATTTAAAGAGCACATATCACATAGTTAACATAGTTGATCACAATACATTTGCTTTCAGATAACTGGGAGTAAGATCATTAAAGAAATAAAAAAAGAAGGAAGAAAGAGAAAAAAAAGAAGCATGGCGACAAGCAAATTTGTGAAAATAATTACATCTCCAATGAGGTAATTAAATCATTGTCCGATGGATTAGTAAGCTCTTGTTGCTAGTTGGTCATTCTGTTTATTTCTTTCTGAATATCAGGTGGCTTCAGATACCAATTAGCTTCTAAGTTGGTATGTTCCTACAGGGATGCCAATATTAAACAAAAATGGAGTTGTTCAGAGGCTATGAAAGTAGGGCTGTGGTCCAGGAGTTCCAACCACTATTGCTGATTTCTTTTTTCTTTTTTTTGGGGGGGGGTGTCACAGCTGGCAGCGCTCAGGAGTTACTCCTGGCTCTATGCTCAGAAATCACTCCTGGCAGGCTCAGGGATGCTGGGATTCGGACCACCGACCTTCTGCATGCGAGGCAAATGCTTACCTCCATGCTATCTCTCTGGCCCGCTATTGCTGATAATGTGGTTTTTGTGGGGTATATTTTTGGCTGCCAGGTATTCCAGAACAACAAAAAGGTGGGGAATGGTGCCTTCACTCACACCAAGAAAGTCTTGATGAAGTCTGACCGAATACTGGCATGCTGTCAGGGTTTTGATCAGATCAGTATCCCTGCCGATCATAGAGTCATAGAGGAGTGGTGAAGCAGCGCTATTGGCAAAATGATTGTAGGTGACAGGTGCAGTAGGCATGACTTCAGCAGGGTAGGGATTTGGCCCACCAGGAGGAGAATTCTTAAAATCTTTTTTTCTTATGAATTTTTTTGGTGTTGGAGGCCATACCCCTGATCTTTAGGGGTTACTCCTGGCTCTTTGATCTAGAATAACTCCTGGTGGACCTTGGATAATCATATGCTGGAGATTCAACCAGGTTGCTCATTTTCAAGGCAAATGTCTTACTCTCCTCAACACTTCTTTATTGAGTTATTTCATCTCTGGAGAGCTTAATAATATGTGTGTGTGTGTATGTGTGTGTGTTGTGTATAAACATCAATATGTGGTTGTGTGAGAAAGAAGCTAAAGCCTATCTTTCAGAGTTGTATTGAAAGTTTCTATAGGTTCACTGCAATGACTATTTTATTATTGAATAAGAGAAATACATTGTCAGGCTGGATCGATAGTATAGCAGATAGGTCATTTACTTTGCATGCAGCTGACTTGGGATTGATTCCTCCATCCCATATGGTCTCCCATGCCTGCCAGGATCGATTTCTGAGCACAGAAACAGGAATAAACTCTGAGCACCATTGGATGTGGCCCCCAAACAAACAAAACATTATTGTGGTCAGACTAAAGGAGAAGATGTATTCATCAGTAAAGTAAACCATGTCTGCATTAGACTGTAGGACCCTAGAATAGGTTCTGGCAGAGCTGGAGCAAAGGAATTCAGTTTTGTCTCCCTTGACCTCCTTTTTTTTTTTTTTTTTTTTTTTTTGCATTTTCGAGCCATAATTGGAGGTGCTCAAGATTTATGCCAATTCTACATTCAGGGATCTCTCCTGGCAGGCTTGTGGGACCATATAGAATGTTGAGGATTGAACTCAGGTGGGCTGTGTACATGGCACCCTGCCTGCAATACTATTGCACCAGCCCCCCCTTTTTTGGAAAGCAGAGCAGCTTTCTTGAAACCTTTCTTAAGTAGCAATGGCATACACTGAAGAGACATAATTATCACTAATTTCAATAATGAAATCCTCACTTCTCTCCTTTGATTTTGATGTTGATATAGCTGCCATGATTACTTTTCTAACTGTGATGCTTGATGGGAGTTGCACATTTCATTGCAGTGCTTATAAATATGACCTTGGGGCTCACTCAGGTATGCACTGCTTCTTTAGTTGTGGTGCTTGTCCACTTGCCAACTTGGGGGAACACACTCTTAGAGGAGGCACCCAAGTTATGGCTGTAATATTCACTTGGAGTAGCCTGAGGACTTGCTCAGGGTTCCCAGAGGTCAAATGTCCTGGTCTTGGTGCTGACACATCATTTTAGTGGTAGTGCCCACGGGATTCACATCCACTTGTGGTGTGAATAATACACTCCAGTGAATAATACACTCCAGTCTATTAAGCTAATTTCCTGACCCCATTTGTAGTTTTATTATTTATTTTATTTTTTTTAGTTGTGTAATCTTTTAGCAATGTATAACAGCTGTGGTTTTGTGTGTCTCAAAGGTGGACTTCTTTTAAATTATAAAGGGCTTTGCGTGCTTGAAATTTTCACTCATTGTGGATAGTTTGTATCATTTAATTTTTCCTCTATTATCTCCTTAGTAGATTGATTATATTTCCCAATTGCATTTATAGTGTTTGTCCTAGAATTTTCAAGAAACATTTGTAACGAATCCAAATCTATTTTTAAATAGCTTTATACAATTTTGCTAATATTGCAGGTATTTTATAGCAAAAGATTCCCAGTTTCTCCTTCCTGCTTTTTATATTGCTGCTGTTCTTCATCTATGTATACATATAAACTATAATCATTGAATAACTTAATGCTTTTATATTTAAAAATTATCTGCTAAATTGGGGTTGGACTGTTAACACAGTGGTAGGCCATTGGTCTTGCATGCAGCTGATGCAGAATGAATGCAGGTTCGATCCCTGGCAACCCATATGATCTCCTGAGCCAGAAGTAATTTCTGAGTGCAGAACCAAGAGTAACCCCTGAACACTGCCCCCCCCCAAATTATTTGCTAGATCAATTCAGGAAAAGAAAAGTATTTTTTAATAACATCTTCACTTTCTCTAATGTCCTATTTCTCTCTGTAAGTGGATTCGAGTTCTTTTGTATGGATCTAAGTGACTGAGTAACATCCTGATTATTTTCCTTCTCTCTGAAACTTTTCTTAATATTTCTCTCAAGATAAGATGCCTTTTTAGGACCACATCTCAATCAACAACTTACACTCAAATTCTTGGCTTACTATTTCTTGGAAAACTCAGTTGAAGTAAATTAATTGAAAAAAATCTTTTTGGTTAGTCTTAGAAATGGCCTTGAATCCTATTTTAGAATATAGCCAAGTATAAGTATAAGAAAATTATTATTGATTTTAAGCCAACTTAATTTTTATCATTTTTAATTTTGAAATAATTTCAAATGCACAGGAAAATAGCTAGAGCAGCGCACACACACACACACACATACACAAAGATTAAAAATAAAGAAGAAAGGCCATGTGCTTTTCACCTATCTTCTTCTATAACTTTGCCTTAACATTCTTCTGACCTTTTCATTTAAATTATTGTGGGGGCACTCCTGGTGGCCTTAGGGGGCACCAGAAATATGCCTGGTTGTTTTTCAGGAGCCAGATGATATGAGGGATGAAACCCAGGACCTCAAACATGACAGGCATGTATTCTGCCTCTTGAGCCCAACAGGTTCCTGCTCTCTCTTCTGAATGTTTTTGTAAGATTAGTCATTCCCCTTCAGCTCGTCGGGGTCCAGATTCCCAAGAAATAAAACATTCAGCAATCACAGTACAATGATCTGAATTATTGACATTGTAAAACCATTATGTAATCTTCAGATTTTATTAATATTTTGATAATTGTCCTAGTAATGTCTATATTTAATTTTTAATTTTTTGTGCCACACCCAGCAACGCTCAGGGGTTACTCCTGGCTCTGTGCTCAGAAGTCACTCCTGGCAAACTCAGGGACCATATGGGATGCTGGCTATCAAATCGGGTTCGTCTCCAGTCATCCTCATGTAAGGCAAATGACCTATTGCTGTGCTATATCACTCCTGCCCAATGTCTGTATTTTTTTGGGGGGAGGGGCCACACCCAATGAAGCTCAGGGGCTACTCCTAGCTCTGTGCTCAGAAAACACTTCCCGACCATATGGAACACCAAGGATAGAATCCTGGTCTGTCCTGGACTGGCCTCTAGCAGCGCAAATGCCCTACTACTGTGCTATCGTTCTGCTATCCCAATATCTGTATTTTAAAACTAATTAACTATAAAAATGACAAAATCATTTTAAGCAAGTGACTTAATGACATTAATTGTATCTAGGGTGTTAGGCATTCAGGGTACGTGCTATACTGCTAAATTTCCTTCCTCCTTTTGTTTTTTTGATCCACATCCTAAGATGCTGAGGGTTCACTCCTGGATATGTGCTCTTGGATCACCCCTGGTGGGAGTTCAAGGCACCATATCTGGTGCTGGAGATTGAACATGAGTTATAAAAAAGAACACCCTATTCACTAGTGCAACATTCCCACCACCAATATCTCCTTTCTCCTCCAACCCCTGCCTGTATTCGAGACAGGTATTCTATTTCTCTTACTCACTACTATTGTCACAATAGTTGCCAGTGTAGTTATTTCTCTAACTGAACTCAGCATTCTTTGTGGTAAGTTTCATACCATGGACTGGTCCTTCCAGCCCATTTCTATTCTCTTTGGGTATTATTACAGTAATGTCTTTTATTTTTCTTAAATCTCATAGATGAGTGAGACTATGTTGTGTCTATCAGTATCCCTCTTTTTTTTAATTTAGATACTGTAGAGAGAATATATTTTTTAAATTTTTTTCTTTATTAAAACATTTTGATTACATATGTCATTGTGATTAGGTTTTGGTCATGTAAAGAACACCCCCTTCACAGTGCAGCATTCCCACCACCAATGTCCCAAGTCTCCCTCCCTCCCAACCCCAACTACACCTGTACTCCAGACAGACTTTCCAGTTCTCTCATTCAGTCACGTGATTATGGTAGTTTTCTGTGTAGTTATTTATACAACAGCACTCATCACTCTTTGTGGTGAGCTTCATGAAGTGACCTGGAAGTTCCAGCCCTCCTCTCATTGTCTCTGATGATTGTTGCAAAAATGGCTTTTATTTTCTTTAAAACCCATAAACGTGTGAGACTATTCTGCGTCTCTCTCTCTCTCCCTCTGAATTATTTCACTCAGCACGGTAGATTCCACATACATCCATGTATAGGAAAACTTCATGACTTCATCTCTCCTGACAGCTGCATAATATTCCATTGTGTATATGTACCACAGTTTCTTTAGTCATTCATCTGTTGAAGGGCATCTTGGTTGTTTCCAGAGCCTGGCTATTGTGAATAGTGCTGCAATAAATATAGGTGTGAGGAAAGGGTTTTTGTATTGTATTGTTGTATTCTTAGGGTATATCCCAAGGAGTGGAATAGCTGAATCGAATGGGAGCTCAATTTCCAAATTTTGGAGGAATCTCCATCTCGCTTTCCATAGAGGTTGGACTAGACAGCATTCCCACCAGCAGCGGATAAGAGTTCCTTTCTCTCCACATCCCTGCCAGCACTGATCATTCTCATTCTTTGTGATGTGCACCAATCTCTGTGGTGTGAGATGGTATCTCATCGTTGTTTTGATTTGCATCTCCCTGATGATTAGTGATGAGGAGCATTTTTTCGCGTGCCTTTTGGCCATTTGTATTTCTTTTTTTATCAAATTGTCTATTCATTTCTTCTCCCCATTTTTTGATGGGGTTAGATGTCTTTTTCTTGTAAAGTTCTGTCAGTGCCCTGTATATTTTGGATATTAGCCCCTTGTCTGATGGGTGTTGGGTGAATAGTTTCTCCCACTCGGTGGGTGACTCTTGTATACTGAGCACTATTTCTTTTGAGGTGCAGAAGCTTCTCAGTTTAATGTATTCCCACCTGTTGATCTCTGCTTCCACTTGTTTGGAAAGAGCTGTTTCCTCTTTGAAGATGCCTTTAGTTTCAATGTCATGGAGTGTTTTACCAACGTGTTGTTCTATGTACCTTATGGTATTAGGTCTAATATCAATGTCTAAAATCCATTTGGATTTTACCTTCGTACATGATGTTAACTGGGGGTCTATGGTCGCTTTTTTGCAAGTGGCTAACCAGTTATGCCAGTACCACTTGTTGAAGAGGCCCTCCCTGCTCCTTAGGATTTCTTGCTCCTTTGTCTTAAATTAGGTAATTGTATGTCTGGGGGACAATGTCTGAGAACTCAAGCCTATTCCACTGGTCTGAGGGTCTGTTTTTATTCCAATACCATGCTGTTTTGATAACTATTGCTTTGTAGTACAGTTTAAAGTTGGGGAGAGTAATGCCTCCAATTTTCCTTTTCCCTAGGAGTGCTTTAGCTATTCGAGGGTGTTTATTGTTCCAGATGAACTTCATAAGTGTTTGATCCACTTCTTTGAAGAATGTCATGGATATTTTTTAAGGGGATCATATTAAATCTGTATAATGCTTTGGGGAGTATTGCCATTTTAATTATGTTAATCCTGCCAATCCATGAGCAGAGTATCTGTTTCCATTTCCGTGTGTCCTCTCTTATTTCTTGGAGCAGGGCTTTATAGTTTTCTTTGTATAGGTCCTTCATGTCTCTG
This sequence comes from Crocidura indochinensis, assembly GCA_004027635.1. Classification (NCBI taxonomy): domain Eukaryota; kingdom Metazoa; phylum Chordata; class Mammalia; order Eulipotyphla; family Soricidae; genus Crocidura; species Crocidura indochinensis. The sequence continues at coordinate 998 of PVKC010029915.1, read as the reverse complement.
GTCAAGTTGACTCCAAGATATTTGAGTTTGTGTGGCACTATTGTGAATGGGATTGCCTTCTTGACTTCATTCTCTTCCCTATCATTATTGGTGTATAAAAAGGCCATTGATTTCTGTGTGTTAATTTTGTAGCCTGCCACCCTGCTATATGAGTCTATTGTTTTAGAAGCTTTTTGGTAGAGTCTTTAGGGTTTTCTAAGTAGAGTATCATGTCGTCTGCAAACAGTGAGAGCTTGACTTCTTCCTTTCCTATCTGGATTCCCTTGATATCTTTTTCTTGCCTGATCGCTATAGCAAGAGCTTCCAGTACTATGTTGAAGAGGAGTGGTGAGAGTGGACAGCCTTGTCTTGTACCAGAATTTAGAGGAAAGGCTTTTAGTTTTTCTCCATTGAGGATAATATTTGCCATTGGCTTGTTGTAGATGGCTTCAACTAGATTGAGAAAGGTTCCTTCCATTCCCATCTTGCTGAGAGTTTTGATCAAGAATGGATGTTGGACCTTTTCAAATGCTTTTTCTGCGTCTATTGATATGATCATGTGATTATTTTTCTTCTTGTTGATGTTGTGTATGATGTTGATAGATTTACGGATGTTAAACCATCCTTGCATTCCTGAGATGAAAGCTACTTGGTCGTAGTGTATGATCTTCTTGATGATGCATTGAATCCTATTTGCCAGGATTTTGTTGAAGATCTTTGAATCAGCGTTCATCAGGGATATAGGTCTGTAATTTTCTTTTTTGGCAGCATCTCTGTCCGGTTTTGGTATCAAGGTGACATTGGCTTCATAGAATCTGTTTGGGAGTGTTCCCATTTTTTCAATTTCATGGAAGATCCGGCTAGAATTGGTAGTAGCTCCTCTTGAAAGATTTGAAAAAATTCATTAGGAAATCCATCTGGACCTGGGCTTTTCTTTTTGGGGAGATGTTTGATTACACTTTCAATTTCCTCAGTGGTGATGGGAGTGTTAAGATATTCTACATCCTGGGGGGCCGGGC
>PVKC010029914.1:0-14967 GCA_004027635.1 Crocidura indochinensis | reverse complement strand
CAGTGCCTAAAAATTCATTTTACTAATACTATATATAGCTTTATTTAGAAAAGCATTATTTACATATTTTTTACATTATTATGAAAACTACTCTATAGATCTCTCCCATTTCTGTTTATCACTGAGGCTGAGGATGCAAGAATATCAGGCTCTTACAGTCCTTTATAAGGAAATTCTTCAGGATATTTTTTTTTTTTGCAAAAAGTACCTTTTAAGTATAAAGTAATATTTTCTGGGACTAGAGCTAGCTTGCTAATAGTATAAAATTTTTGACTTAATAGACTCTGTTCCTTTCATGTACTAAAACTTATGGTGTATTCCGGTATAATTATTGGTTCTCTTGTAACAGCCCAGTTGTAAACATATCTTGGAAAACTGACATAAACATTCAAATATACTTTTCACTGTTTAATATAGTATTGTCTCAAACATAGAGAAAACTCATGTCTTCTGGCACTGTGCATGACTAAAATATTAATATCCAAAAAGTAAGTCAAATATCATATATTTCATTATCTATAATTGACATATTTTCTAATCTTCCTTTTCTTTTTCTTTCTTTCTTTCTTTTTTCTTTTTTTTTTTTTTTTTTGATCACACCGGGCAGCACTCAGGATTACTCCTGGCTCTGTGCTCAGAAATCAATCCTGGCAGGCTCAGGGGATGCCGGGATTTGAACCACCGACCTAACGCCTTACCTCCATGTTATCTCCGACCCCCTTCCTTTTCATTTTAACTTTATGTTTTATCACTTTTGTAGAGTTGAAGGTACAATGACTTTGTACACAAAAAAATATGAACATTGTCACAATTGTAAACCATTTCACCTTAATAAAAGATTTTATTTTCATGACTTATTGGGTAACAAGTGAGACAATTCTTAAACTTCATTGTCTTTGAACTGGTTTACCAGAAGTTTTCTTAATCAAACATACCAAACAAGGGGTAGAGTGTTTGCCTTGTACACATGATAGATATTCCCTTGATAACAATCATGCTAAATCAGGTCTCCCAAAAAAGTGGTATTATAGCATTAGTTATGAAAAATACTAATGGGGAAGCTATATTAAAGATAGAGAAAAAAGAAAAGTAATTTCTCTAGTAAAATGTGTTGGACAGCTGAGAAAAAAAAAGAGGAAAAGAAAAAGAGGTGGATACAGAAGGAAAATTCTCTGCCTGTATCATAATTCTAGGAAAAGTTCCAAGAGGGAAAGTTCCATATCACATAGGAATGGACCCAAACTAGTAACTAGTGCAATGCAGTTTCTGACTTTTATAGCAAGTCAAGACAAATGGAACTTTTCTTGGATATGGTAGCAGTCCAGCTGGGCTGTGAATCAACTGACAGCTTAATACCTGAAAGACGAGCAAACTTGAAAACTCATTCTCTATCATCTGCTGACATTTGACAATAATTCAAAAAATATCTTTGTTTCTATGAGAATAACTTCCCGTCCCTTTTCACTGCCTTCTATCATCATATATAATGTCATGCAAAACCTGCCAAGATACACCTTCCAAGATCATAATGTGTACCAATATCTTTTGCTTTCATCCGTGATGAGAGCACCTGGTAGGAAAGAGTTTTGTTTTGTGTTTTTTTTTTTTAATCTTTGCATTCTTGTTATCTAGCATAGTTCTTCGGATGTGGTAAATGCAGACAAGTGTTTGCTGAATGAATAAATGCATACACAAGAGACTAGAGGAGATTGATTTAGGATGGAGGTTTAAAAGTGTGCATAACACCATGATAAAAATAAAGTACTAAGAAAACTCTGAAATCTCTCTGCAAATATTCAAATATTGTCAGCATTCTGAGATGTTTGGATGCTTACAAAACTGGGATCACTTCAGGAAACAAATGACTCCTTAACAATAGGGTGATTAGGTTCCTATTGTTATTCAAGCTGAGAATAAACTTATTATAAAAATATAGTTATACTTTAATAACAAGATATATGTGCATCCTGATTATAAGGAATAGTGACACCCCTAATAATGCCACAAATGAGAAAGGTTAGCAGGTGAAGTAAGTCACCCTTAAGTGGTTATAGAATAGATAATGGTATTTAAAAGATAAAACTTTAAAGGAATATAAAAGGATTTGACCTCTTTGTTGCATATCTAATCTCTGGGGCATTGTCATTGTCAAGGATTTTGTCTTCATTAAAGAAGAAATTCAAAGTAAAAAGAACAAGGCAGCAAAGCAAATGTCAACATGCCCAATTAGCCAGCTGAGGTTAAGACCTTCAGTCTTGAATTTAATCTCAGATTTTCAGTGTTTACATTCTCGTTTTTTTGCTTAGAAGTAGCAATCTGATTAGAAGATTTCCCCTCTGATTAAACAAATTTAATTTTTAAACTATTTCCATAACCTTGGATTTTTATTAATGTGTAGTAAAAGTTTCAGGAAATTAATTATAAACCCTGGGTTATGAGTTCCAAAAGTTAATAGATTTTCCCTATCTGAGCTAAATATCACCTGTTTCTAAATACATTTAAATTAAGATACTTTTTTAGCTATCAGCTGTATAGCCAGCCTAAGTGTTTCTAATTGTATAATACATTTTTAACTTTGTATTATTTTTTTTTACTTTTCGTTTGGCTCACAAATACATTGTAGTTCTAAAGGGAATAATGTTCGCATTTCGTATATAATCGAGATCATATAAAAAATTACATCCACTGATGAACTTGTTACCATCTATATTACAGCATTTGTTTAAATTTCCATAAAGAGTGCATTAAGTCAAAACTGAATGAGGAAAGAAAAATCTAGGGCAAAGACATGTGTAGTGACCCTAAAAATTAAAACTGAATTTTCACTTTGATCTCATTTTGAAGTTTTAAGAAAATGTTAATTAATGTTTTTAAATTTACTTAAATGTTAGCTAGAATGTTTTACTTAATATTAATATATGATGTTCAAATAATAGGAAACAGGTAGTAACCAATTTTAGATATATGTATTCTACTTCTATATCTTACCTTCAATAAATGCTACAGATCTTTTTTTTTTTATTTTTATGAGGCACACCAGGCATTGTGCTGGTGATCAAACCCAGATCAGTTGCATTCAAGGCAAAAGCCCTATCAGTTGTATCGCTCAGGCCCCTGGATCACTATTTTTGAACAAATAAGATTATATATGCTTATATATGGAGAGAGCAGATATTATATATACCATTTTATCATAGAGTACATTATAAATGTGCGGTGTGTTATAACTGCTTTGGGGTCACTCCCATTAGTGCTCAAGGAACTGAATGATACTAGAGTTTGAACCCTGTCTTCCCATATACAATATGTGACATGTTCCTATGATCTATTTCTCAAGCACATTTCAATTTAGTGAACCATATAAGAAAGACTGTTTGACAACAAAAATAAAATCAATTCTGAGCTACTTAGTAACAAGTGACTTTTACTAGAAGAAACAATTTTGTAATTCATTGACTGATACTGAGTTTTTATTTCTTTATGTCTCAAATGAAGAACATTTTTTCAAAATCAGGCAACTAATTTCCTAATCCACAATCATTAATCTCTAAAATTCTTAACATAGTTCAATGGATTTAAATTTAATTTGGGGATTTGGGGGCGGGGGGGGGGGGCATCCATACCCAGCTGCAGTCAGGAGTTATTCCTCGATTTGTGCTCAGAAATAGCTCCTGGCAGTCTTGGGAGATCATATGGGATGCCAGGGATCAAACCCAGGTCCTTCCTGGATCAGCTGTATGAAAGTCAAATGCCCTACCACTGTGCTATTGCTCCAGTCACGACATTTTTGCTTGTTTGTTTGTTTGTTTGTTTTTGGGCCACACCCAGCGGTGCTAAGGGGTTATTCCGACTATCTACTCAGAATTAGCTCCTGGCAGGCACGGGGGACCATATGGGATGTGGGGATTCGAACCAACCACCTTAGGTCCTGGATCAGCTAATTGCAAGGCAAATGCCAATGTACTATCACTCCGGCCCCAACATTTAATATTTTCAATTAAAAATTTATACTCAAAAATTTTATTTAGGGAATGGAGCTTTATACTACATCAGTTAAGGTGCTTGCTTTGTGTTAGATTTCAGGCATGCCAGATGGGATCCTCTATGGTCCCCTGAGCCCACCAGAATTGATTCCTGAATGCAGAGCCAGGAGTAAACCCTGAAAACAGCCAGTCCTAAAACAAAGATATTTTATTGAAATAAGACATATTTTGAAAATATAAATATTTTTTCAATTAAAAATAGTGTGATCTTCCAGTAATCTTTAATCCTTGTTAGTTTTGACAAGAGTTATTGAAGTGTATGAGCCTTCCTCATTCTCCCAGGGTAGTGCCTGCATGGTAGATATCTCGGGCCTCTCTCACATTTTTTTAAAATTTATTTATTAGGAGGCATTCCAATCAGTTCACAGGGCAAGAAGGGCCATTTCTAGTCATTATTGACATGCTTGGGAAGTGGATTCAATGCTTAGGTCTGAAAATGCTGTGCTATTTCAGCTCTATGGTGAAAAGAATTTACTCAGCTCATCCGGGAAATGCTCAAAGGCCTTGAGATGCACTTGTTTATGTTTGAGATGTCATAGGATGCTGAGGAATATTTCCTAGTTAGAAACATGAAATTTGTGATATATCCCTAGTCTTTGATTCTTTTGTTAAATTATCTCTGATGAGATCTAATATGCATGTATTTCAAACATTCTAGGCGATTCTCATATAAAGTAATTTAGTACAGATAATTTTTTAGAAGCTATGCTGTCTGTACTAGCAGACAGTAATACTTATAACAACAATACAAACTAGTGCAATATCAATGCTCAGCAGGTACATCTGGCTCTGTGCAAAGAAATTACTCCTAGAGTGCACACGGAACAATATGGGGTTCTGGGTATTGAACCCATGTTAACTACATGCAAGACAGTTATATATATATATATATATATATATATATATATAATATAGTAACATAATTTAAATAATAATATAATTTAATATAAATTTAAAATATAATGCAATAAGAAAAGTAAGCATGGAAGGCTACATAGGTTACAAATATTTTGCAAATATGTTTAAATTAATGTAGTTTTTCTAATCCTTTATAACAAAATTACCTTACATGTCTTAATAGGCTTTATAAACAACTGTAATTTTTCTAGTCTATGACTTGAATGCTAAAATTAAATACAGTAAAATGCATTTTTCTTAATGTCGAAACTAGCAGATCTCTAATTTAGATGTAAGTTCTCAAAATAGAACTGTTTCCTTAAATTTATTGATCCTAAATACCTTAGTAATAGCTATTTAGAAATAGAGATTTACTTATGCTTGTATCTACTGATGCTTTGATTTTAATGGTGCAATCTAGTTTAAATTATGAAGATGGTAGTAATAATAATAAATTTTCAGACTGAGATTTTATAAAAAATTAACTCATTATTAAGCATTATTTAGCAATTTATACATGAGTAGCATTCTGTCAAATGATATAATAGATATGATGACATCAGATTTTGTCTTTACACTTAAATATTATAATTTTATAAATACATGTAAATTTCTAAACATATTTTTTATTCTTTCACCAAATTGTATGTTTCAGGATAACAGTTCACATGAATAATATATTTCTGCCTCCCTCCGTGAATCACTTATTCTCTTATCATTTATTTGCCTTTCTTCTTCTCTGGAAACAACTGTTTTATTGTCTTTTTAAAAATGTCTTTGGTTTTGTTGGTTTTTTTACATTTCATATATAAGATAGAAACCACCTTGTAGTTATCTTTCTGGCTTATTTGGCTCAATCTACTTATCTCAAAAATTACATGCATTGTTTTTAAAGAAAAATGTTCTTTATAATAGTATTTTAACTTAATAGTATTTTATTCTTTTTAATAGTATTGATTTAATAGTATTTTAATTTAATAGTACTTCATTCAATGTATGTATTTGTACATACATATATAATGTTCTACATATCTATAAATATATAATGTTTACACACAGACCTTCCTTATGCAGTAATATATGGGTAATTTAGCTTGCTTCTATATTTTGGCTATTATGAATGAATAGTGCTGTGCTGAAAATATATTTTTGAATTAGAATTTACATACTCATCAATAAACTATTAGAAGTATAATTACTGTTATATATTTCAAAACAATTAATTTACAGATATAGATTTTTATTTTTAATACTATATTTGAAAAACTCTTGGAGTGGCCAGATAAATAATACAGTGCATAGGACACTTGCTTTGTAAATGGCTGACCCAGTTCAATCCCCAGCCCTTTCTAGTTCCCTAGCACTTCCAAAAATGATACCCAAAACCAGTAATAAGCCCTGAGCATCTGCAGGTTTGATCAAAAATCCCTACCCAAAAAAAAGTTTTGTGAAATAGGAATAATGTTAGTCATAAAGGTTGTGCCAATACATATTCCCTTTAATAAGTTAAGAGCTGGTTTTCTCCATATCTTTACTAACACTGCTGTTTCTAAAGTTATACATTATTGAAGAATTAAACAAGACAAATATGGCTTGATATTCAATCGAATGGTACAGCCATTCAATGCTATTAAATTATTAGACAGAATCTTGGTAGCTTGACAGGTTGTAGACTATACAAAACTAAAAAAAAATACATTGATCCTTATACTAAAAATGTTTCTTAGAATATCAATTTCTCAGGTCATTTTAATAATGATACTATGGTCTACAAAACATTAACTTTCAGACCCGGAGAGATAGCACAGCGGCGTTTGCCTTGCAAGCAGCCGATCCAGGACCAAAGGTGGTTGGTTCGAATCCCGGTGTCCCATATGGTCACCTGTGCCTGCCAGGAGCTATTTCTGAGCAGACAGCAGGGAGTATCTCCTGAGCACTGCATGGTGTGGCCCAAAAACCAAAACAACAACAACAACAACAACAACAACAAATTAACTTTCAAGACAGAATAATCCAAAGCTTGAGGAATTGCTTTATCACAAAGAAATAAGTAAGCTTATAGAATCCATGAATAGATATTGAAACAAAATAATATCTGATATGATCTGTCTGCTTAGAATTTTACTTCAGGAACTTTTTAAAGTAGGAAGAAAGAATAAAAGTGTTATGCATGGGGGACAGTAAATGCAACTTAGAATTTTTTATATATTTGAAACATTTCCCAAAATATAATGTAGCAGTTTCAAAAGTGAGTTTAGATATCTTATCTTATATAATATAAAAGATGATATATGTTTTTATTAGATTCACCCAGCATTAAACATAAAATTTAAACTAAATATAATTTAGTTATATAATTGTCATTATGTGTTGTCCTGTAACATTAACTTAATATGTGGTAATATAAAAAAATCAATTCAGGGGCCAAGTGATAGCACAGTGGTAGGGCATTTGCCTTGAAAGCCGTAGATCCAGGATGGACCTAATTTTATCCGTGGAGTCACATATGGTTGTTGCCGTTGTCTAGCCTCTTTAGACAGCTGTATAGCTTCGTGGATTTCAAGACCTTTCCATGGGAGAGAGTGGGACGCGAGGAAACTGAAAAACGGAATATTAATGTAGGAAGAAAATTACCACACGCGATTGCACGTGGATCCACGTCAGATGAGGCGAGGACAAATTTATTGATTCAGCTGAGTGACTTATAAAGTGACTCTGGAATGCAGAGTAATATTCTTGGGAATAATAGGAGGTAGGTTCTGGATGAAGGAGCACAATAGAGAAGGCTAGCCAAATTCTGCATATTAAAGAACCAGGTACCGAGGATGGAAAGGAATTTGTATTTGTTTTGGGTAAGGAAGAGGGAGCTAGGTAATTATCTAGGAAGGCGAGAAATTCCTTGAATAAGTTAGAAATTATCAGGGAAGAGGAAAGATGTATTTGGAATTTTGGGTAGAAACTGAAAATTTCTTTCATCCTGAGTTTGAATTATTGAGAAAAACATTCTTGGCACCAAGATTGCGCAGGTCAGAGAGACTGGTCAGTGAAGGAGCTTTTGGTGGGAGTCTGATACTGTCTTCCTTTGTCTGAAGGAGAAAGTACTGAGGCCTGATTTCTTAAAGGGAAAGAGTGAAATATCACAGTTGCGTATAAAATTATAGCCAGACGATCCACACAAAGAGGTCAGCTGATTTGTGACTATTCAAAGCGGGCTTTTCTGGCAAATACAATTCCTTCTCAGGAGTGCAATTCACCTTTTGGTGTTTACACTCCCTGAGTGGGCCGTGTTATATGTTCCCCTAGCCAGAGCGATTTCTGAGCACATAGCCAGGAGTAATCCTTGAGTGTCACTGGGTGTGCCCCACCACAAAAACAAAAAACAAAAAATATTAAATCAAGTAAGTATATCGGAGTCTTTTTGTCTCTCTTGTGTATGTATATATATGAGATTTGAGAGATAGAATCAGTAAACATTTGGTCTTTATAATGTTGAATTTTACAGATTAATAATATGCTTTACATTTCTTTCATTTGTTTCTTCTTAAAGTGTATAATTCTGTGCATTTTTTCTGTCTTAAATAGCTTTTGATAGTATTGATTTTAGTAATTTGGGATTTTAATTCTACATTATAATTTTATTTAATTTTATATTCTATTGATTTACTTTGCAACTATATAATACATTAATTTTTCTATATTTTATATATCAGGAAAGCTACTAAGATAAAACTTATCTACTTAACTTTTATATGTAAATAATTTTCAATTTGTATGCACAATTGTATTATCTACGAGGAGCTTATTTTTTACAAAGTATTAATTTACTTTCAGTTTTACATTTTTAATTAAAATTATTTAGTTTCCAATGCTACTATATTTTTTTTGCACATGATTCTGATACTTATCATCAATGTACATTCTCTCCCCCAAGGAACCCAAGCCTTCCCTTCCAAAAATATGCACCCCATCACCAATTGATTATGTAGGTCAATTCTCCCATTATGTTGCCTTTGGACCTATGTTTGCTACCTTGTGTATCTTTAAGATCACTTCTTTGGGTTATAGCACTGTACTACTATCGTGATTGGTCAGAAGTGATCATGTACCCGGAGTACAACTTAGGAAGATCCTTCAAAGACAATAGAAATTGACATATAGCTGACCTAGATAGTGAAAATTATAATAATCAAACAAACTGCAAATAACCATTTCTAATTTGAAACAAAACTTTGGATCTATATAAAGAAATCAAATGAAATAAAAATTCTCCAACAGAAGAACTCATTAATTCAATTTTAGCACTCAAGCAGCTGATTCAATAGCACTGAAGAACAGATTGCTGAATAAGAAATATCAACCAGCAACATATGCTAAACAGAAAAACAAAAAGATGTAGTTATTGTAATCATTATATATTTCCTTGTAAAACTGAGAAAAAAGGAAAGAAAAGGAAAGAAAGAGGCAATGATCAGACTAATTAGAAGCAATAGTAGGAGAGAAAGGTTAAAATTCTTTTCAACATTTGTAAAAAAAAATACAGACCACACATGTAAGAAATATTAAATTTCAAATTGTGCTGAAATTATAAAATTATAACCTTAAAAACAAACAAAACAAAAAATGCCTTAATTGCTGAAATAAATCTTTATAAAGTATTATTTTTCAGATATTTTAATTCCCAAAATCACAAATTTTATTGATTCAAACTTTTATCACTTTTTGTATACTTTTAGTATTCTATTCTCAGCACTGACTTTTTTCTTTGCTTTTCACAATTTTCTTATTCCATTCTGTTTGTCCTTGTTCCATGATCCAGTTTACAATGGTGTTTTTCATGCTCGAAGAGGACTTAGATCACTATTCACTGATGTTAAAAAATACTAGGATATTTATGAGGGAGGTGATCCATTTGATGATATTTTAATTTCTTATATTACTGATAAACGTTTGATTGTATGTTGACAGCTAGACCACAATATGTTATTTCTTTACTTTAAAGGCACTATTTCATTGTTATTGATTTCTATTTTCCTCTTGATTGATCAGCTATAAAACTAAAACAGTTATTTATACATAATTTATCTTTTGTTAATCTTAAATTAAAGCTTGCTATGTTATTTAGTAACTTTACTCTGACCATCAGGGTCACTATGGCAGTTCTCAGAACTTCCAAAGCCTGTGATGCTCTGTGTACTCAAGCACTACACTAAATGACCAAATCTAGGCCTTTTATGCACAGTAGCTAATGTACTACCTCTTAGTCATATGTTCTGCACCCCCACTTTTATTTTATATCCTGTGAGTTACAATGCTGATAGTTTAATGCATAAACAATTACAATACCATAGTCAATGCCAGGAACCTCACCCATCTACCCCTTGCCAGGAAAACTAAGTTGTGTAAATCAGCTTTCTAATTTTGATTTCTTGGTCATTTTTTGTTTCTTTACAATGTTTCTTTGCATCCATATAGAAGAGATTATTCTGTGTCTGTTTCTCTCCTTTTGACTGACTTTATTCCAATGATGCCCTCTAGTTCTGCCGTTATAGCATGAAATTTTATGACTTCATCTTTTATTGTAGCTGTGTAGTATTCCACTGTGGAAATATTTCATATTTAAAAAATATAGTCATCTGTGCTTGTTTTTGTACAGGGGTTGTTTCTAGATATTGTTTATTGTTAATAGTGTTGCAGTAAACATAGGAGCAAAAAATGTCTTCAAAATTCTGGTTTTGTTTTTGTTTTTTGTTGTTTTTTTATTTATCCTCAGAGATGTCAATTATAAACAAACTGAGTTATGTGAAGCTTCAGTTCTTAGATTTTCATTTGGAAGTGTACATATTGTTTTTCAAATGAAAGACTCACTTTTCCCAACATCCATGCTAGTACTTACTGTTTTAGTTTATGTGTGCCAGTCTAAGTTGTGTAAGATGATATCTCACTACTGCCTTTATTTCATTTCCCTGATGATAAATGATTTACCTTTTCCTGATAATTTTATATAATTTTTCTTATATGTATGATTTCTTAGAGGAGTGCACATTAATTGCTTTTCCCCATTTTATGATGGCTTGTTTTGTTGTTGCTGTTGTTGTAGATGTTTAAAAGTACACTATTTATTGTGTATATTTACAGTTTGTCAGATGAATGTGGCAATTGATTTTTGCCCAGTCTATAAAGGGATTTTTTAAAATTTCATTCATTTTCATTTGTGAAATAGGAGCTTCTTAATTTGACTTTTTTTTTTTATTCTGGCATGCCTCTTATATTTCGCCAATTGTTAGAAATAATGTTAATAAATCATTTTGGGATGAAGCCAGCTTTTTTCAAGAGGATATCTTTCTGTGTTTTAGTGGGTAACCGCAAAACAGTATATATAAACTTTTTAATATATATATATATATATGACATATATATATCACCTTGGCCAGACTTTTGATTAAAATATACTTAACATAAATTTAGTGATGGTGACTATTGAGATCTAATTACTGTCATTCCAGAATCTCTATGACTTTAACAAATTGTGTTTTTCTTTTTTTAAACTGCCTTCTACTTCAATTCTCAGATATCCCAGCCTCAGAAGAACATAATAATGAGAAAATCTAATTGATATATAACTGGAAAAATTAACTCGTTCTACTTCCAACTTTTCCCACAACCTTTGCATATTCAAATGCTTTCAATATTTGTGCTTCTTCCCTCACATCACAAGATGCTAAAGCTCATACATATTTCTCAACCTCTTATCAACTCTCTTTATCTTCTTAGTGTCTGTCCCAAATTGTGAGTGAACAAATACTTAGAGGGAATAGTAAAATGCAAACTTTTTAACTTACCTCAGTAAGTTTCTCTTTTTGTTCTCCCTAGAATTTTTAGCCCTATATTTCTAATTGTTTGAAAATGCTAAGACTTCTTCAAATAGATTTATTTTTTATCAATTTTTCTCTGTCATTAACTGGTCTAGTGCAAGCTGTGTCACCATGACCAGATAATGAATTGCTTTTTCAGTTTTTTAATTAAATTGTTTTCATTTTTAAATTTGTCCAGAATTAGTTTACTAGAAATGAATAATATATCCTTATGCTCAGGTGAATAAATTTTTTTGCATATATCATATAAAATAAACTTTTTAGGGTAAAATGGCATAGTTTCTAGTTCTTATTTTCTAATATATATACAAACACACACATATGTATGTATATATATATATATATATACTTTACAAAAAATAGGTTTCTATCCAGAAATACTAATGTAATTAAGAAATATAAATTTGATTTAATTTTTTAGTTAACAGCTTTCATAGATACTGAATTTATAATTCTGAACTATACAATTAAAAATCCATAGATAGTAATTATCTTTTTGCAACTACAATTAAGAAAATTAGAATGCTTAAGTTTTCTTTTGAACTGGAGTGATATCACAGTGGTAGGACATTTGCCTTGCACATGGCAGATTCAGATGGATATTGGTTTGATCCTTGGCATCCTTTATGGTCCCCTGAGCCAGGAGAGATTTCTGAGGATAGAGCCAAGAGTAACCCCTGAGTGCTGCCTGTTGTGGCACAAAAAGAAAAAAATATTTTATTTTGTTATTTTTTTTTAGAGAGGACAGATTTATTTGAAACAGAAGTTCTCTTCACAGTACTCTCTTATTTCTAATATAATTTCTTTGGCTGCCTGTTGAATAGAGAGAGACTTTAGGTAGCTGAATATAGTTATTGGAATGACTTTCTTTTGTCTCTCTAATGAGTACCAATGTTTTATCCTGGAATTCAAACTTTCCTAATATACAATCAAAATTAACCTGTTTTTCTAAATTTTCATAAATTGTTCTACTTGGCATTTTAGATATCATTTAGCCTGTACTTCTTGTCAATTCATGAAGGGTACTGATATCTCCCCTCTTAGAACTGCTATTTTACTGTATTGTATTCCTCTTTATCCTCAAATGTATCTCCCATATATCCTTAGTACCACAACTCAAATCTCATATTTTCTACCAACTACTGAGAACATTAAATAAATAAATTTCTATTCTCTCATACTAGTTAATCATTTATTTTGACCATTCTATTCTCTTCCTTTAAGAGAACATACCATGTATTACATTGTGCCATTATACAGATAAAACGACTATAGTGAGTGAAATAGATTCAAAAATAAAGGGAAAGTTAAATTTATATTATTATAAATTAAAATTTCCGTATATATCATACTTTTTGTCTCATACAAAATTTAATTAGTATGTTGTTACAGAAGTATAATTGATATATAGCATTACGTTAGTTTAATGCATACAAAATATTGATATAATATTTGTATATTCCTTAAAATAATTATAATAACTATGGTTACCAGGAAATGTATAGTTACCAGGTAAGTAGTAGATGGCTATGCTGTACTATGATATATATTTGGCTATTTGATTGAAATATTTGACCAAATATTCTAATATTTACAAAGGTAATTTCCTAAAAAAAAATCTTTCTCAAGCAACTTAAGAATCTTTTAAATTAGGTTTATATTAGGAATAATATTAGTCCTAATAAAATCCTACATTATTTTAGGGTTTATATTTAAAGAAAATTTTAATACTAAGAATTCTGAATCAATAAGTAAATTAAATCATCTTTCCAACTATGACCTTACCATGAATAACCAAATAATGACAATATTTGAAAATGAACAACAAGGTTAGAACCCATTACTTGAAAAATTGTCATTGTGTTTCTTAAGTATTGGGAAATTTTATGGAACCAAGTTTTTACGTTAAGTTCATATCTTAATATTATTGTTATATTGTTTATCTATGAAAGAAAAATGTTTAATATAAACTAAGGTTATATAATAATTTCAGAAAATGATTCTAGAGATAATATATACCTATTAGGATATTACTTTTTAGTAGGAAGGAAAGAATAGAAAATAATGATAAATCACAGTTTATTGACAGATATGTAGAAAATGTACTTTTATTTTCATTTCATAGAATTAGTTACTGGAGTGTAAATCACTGGCAAATGTATTGTACCAAAAAACCTCCCAGTACTTATAATTTTATATTGCATAACATAACTGTGAAATTTATATAGGTAGTTCCTTTCAGTTTTCATGTTATTTTTTTAGGAAAAATATTTCTTTTCCTTGTTTATTTGTTTGTTTTGGGGCCACACCCAGGCCCACTCAGGGATTACTCTGGGCTCTGGCTAAGAAATCATTTCTAATAGATTCAGGACATAATATTGGATGCAGGATCAAACCTGAATCTGCTGTGTGCAAGATAAATGCCCTACATGTAGTGCTATAGCTCTAGTTACTTACACAAAGAGATTATTGTTTTTGCAATATCACAGAATTTCAAGGACACAGCTTTATGCTTCTATATGTGTATGAGATCATTATCCTCAAACATAAACATTCTAGTGATATGTCACTAGAAAAATGTGAAAGACCAGAAAGACCTTTTTATTTATTCTTCAACCCCACCATCTTCATTTTTGATAGCAACTAATATACTTGACATTAAATTATTAAGTTAGATAATTTTACTTTATATAAATAGTAAATGATAGGTTACATATGAATGAAACCTTCAACTAAATGACTTTTAGATCCTTACTATATATATGGATTTTTAAATGTGTTATATTTTCCATATGAATTAAATTCTTGATCATGACATCATATCTCCCTATTGTACTCTGGTTGAAAGTATATTTTATCTACCTATGAATAGCTGTTTGCACTTTCCTATATTTTATGGGCTTCTCTGAGCCTAAATTTGACCTTATATTGAAAGTAAAATGATTATGTAAATAATAGGTACTGATCCAGCTGTTCTCTTCAGTCAGCCTCTAGTGCATTAATTGGCACATTCAAACCAATAACATTTAGCATGATTATTGATGTGTAGAAGTTACTTCCTGTTATTTTGCATTTCTGATTGTATTTTTCCTTTCCATCTTTGGCTTTTTTCTCTGCCCATTTTGTCTGATTTTTTTATTTAAATGTTTTTCCAG
>PVKC010029913.1:0-14969 GCA_004027635.1 Crocidura indochinensis | reverse complement strand
AGAAAGAAAGAAAGAAAGAAAGAAAGAAAGAAAGAAAGAAAGAAGAAAGAAAGAGAGAGAGAGAGAGATAGGCCCGGAGAGATAGCTCAGCGGCCGATCCAGGACCTAAGGTGGTTGGTTCGAATCCTGGTGTCCCATATGATCCCCTGTGCCTGCCAGGAGCTATTTCTGAGCAGATAGCCAGGAGTATACCCTCTGAGCACAGTCGGGTGTGGCCCAAAAACCAAAAAAAAAAAAAAGAAAGAAAGAAAGAAAGAAAAGAAGCCATACTCAAATTATTTTATTCTACAATGGCATCATTTCTCTGTTGTAACTTTAATTATTTTTGTCTTTGTATTTCAAGTTTATGTATAATGATCTAGCTTGAGTTAAATTAGGTTTATCTACATGATCTACAGAAAAATAGCACCAATAGTGTATAGCAAAAGAATTTTTTATTCTGAATGTTTAGCTCATACAATTATGGAGGCTAAGAAGTCTCACAATCTGTCATCTGCAAGCTGGAGATATAAAAAGCTGGCAATGCAGTTCCTGTGCAAATATGTAGGTCTGAAAAACAGAGAAGAATTGATGGTGTAATGCCTACTCTAAGGTTGAAGGCCCAAGAACCAAGAGTGCATATCTGAAGGCAAAAGATATATGATATACCTCCAGCAAAGGAAAAATTGCTTATCCTTCACCTTGCAAGATAATAGAGGTAAATACAATAGATGGAAGAGATATTTAGTACAATTCTGTTATTGTTTAATTTTATGTTGTTTGGAATCTTTCTAAATATTTGTAAAATATCGATGCTAGTAACCTATGACAAATCATACATGTGCAATTAAAAAATAGCTATCAAATTTATAACCCAAACCTTTTAGAGATAATTCAAGATGGAATTCTAAAGGTTAAAAAACATAACCCATTCATCATTGTTTCTTAACAAATTAGCCCACTTATGCTAGTGATTTCTTTACTCATTCCAGCTATTCAATTGTGTCCTTTCTAAAGGGGCTGGAGTGGTAGCACAGAGATAGGGCATTTGCCTTGAACCTGACTGACTCAGGACAGTCACGGGTTCGATCCCCGGCATCCCATATGTTCCCCTGAGCCAGGAGTGATTTCTGAGCACAGAGGGCCCCTGAGTACCGCTGGGTGTGGCCAAAAAACCAAACTAAAACAAAACAAAAACCCAGAGACACCTTCACAGATACACACAAATAATGTTACAGCTGCTCTTCAGTCATCTCTCAGTGCAATCAAGTTGACATCTAAAAGTTGACAACACTTTTTGAGGTGTACTCAACCTTTGAGTCCCTAAGTCAATGACTTTTGGTCCATATTTAAAGTTTTTTCAGTCTGTTGTCTTTCGCACATCTTTGAAGATCTTGCTTTTATTAGATAATTTATTAAAGACTTGTCCTTACTTGTTCATTTACTCTAAATTTACTCTGCTGTTCTTTTTTCTGTATTTCTATTGTTCTTCTATCTTTAAGTTTACCAACAGTTTTCTTCGAAGATTTTTTATTCTATTTGAGGTCATCCACTGAAGCTTTTATTTCAGCTATTGTATTTTCTTTTAATTTTTAAAATATTTATTTGTTTCTTTGAGTCTACTGTTTGCTATGACTTCCTTCTTATTTTTCCATTTGTTTCAAACATGTTTGTAATTGCTTGTCAAAAGATTTTATGACTGCTTAAAAAAGTATTGCCCAGTAATACGAACATTTGTGTCATCTCACTCTTAGCATCTGCCAATTGTCTTTTCTCATCCAAACTAATTCTGGTTCTTGGTATGAAAAGTGCTCATTAATTGCATCCTGGACATTTGTTTATTGTGTAGGAGTGTCTGGAAGTTATTATGTCCAATTCCAATAGATCTCTGACATAGGACCAGTGGTGAGGGGCTAATGCTACCTCATTACCACCAGGTGGAGGCACAAGTCCAGTCCCCACAGTTTCCACTGATAGCCCTAGGGATAGGGGGCAGGAAGAAAGGTTATCTTTTAACTTCTTTATGCAATGGATGAGGAAGTTGCCCACATGGTGTCAGCTGGGTCAAGGGGACAAGTTTCTTGTGCAGTTTTGCTAGAGTAAAGAATTACTGACTAACACTTCTGTATCTTGTTCTTCATCTCCTTTCTGGCTTTTAGATTTCCTCCAACATTCTATCTGTATTCAGTGGTGTTCCTGGGTTATCTGTTTCTCTGACCCCTAGTCAGTTCACATCCTAGAATACAAAAACCAAAAAAGAAAACCCAAAATAGCTACCATCATCTTTCTCTATGGTATTTACCAGTCAGTCTATTAGTCCCTACCTTCAAGGATTTCTTAAATATATCATATAATATACTATCCAGAATTTTAACTGCATGAAGCAAGGGGAATAGGGAGTGGGGAATCAGAAATGTGGCTAGTGTTTTGTGTGGGTGACAGTTCTTGAAATCCTATGTCACCCCCAGCTGCCTCCGGTCAGCTGCGTCCATGACTGGGTTCCTTAAAGATCCTCATAACTATCTTTTTCAGCTTTTCCAGGACCCTGGCAAAAGTTCTTAAAATAACTGGAACACAACATTGTTGTCCCTCCTAATTATTAAAATAAAAGCTCTGTCCCCTCATGACTGATTAGGATAAGAAGACAGTCAAAGAATCCAAGTCTCAATTCTTTTTATGCAAGTCATTCTGAAAACTGAAAAGGTACACTTGACCACAATGCTGACTCTAGGCTCACATATGGAGAGATATCTGGGAAGTCATTCTCCATATGAATTCCTGAACTCACCTAAGAGGTTCCTCTGAATTTTGGGGTGGTTTTTCTGTGAAGGAGCAGGGAAAAAGGAGTGTTGGTCACACCCAATGAAGCTCAGGGGCTCTTCCTTGCTCTATGCACCAAAGTGATGCCTAGTATGCTCAGAGGAACATAAGTGGTACTGGGGGTTCTGACTAGGGATAGAACTAAGGCATTTTTGTGGAAGACAACCACTTGACCTCCTCTTCTTCTCTCTGGTCTCTGTACTTTTGTTTTTAAGTGAACACCCGGAGATTTTTGAAAAATTCAGGCATGACATGGGTTGGGGCTCACCATAGGAAGCAGTTTATCAAGATGTACATGTGGTATCGGAGAGGGATCTGGGACAGTGCAAATGCAGCAAAGGTGTTGAAGACATTGATGATTATGATAATGATGGTGGTAGAAGAGTAAATAGGAGAAGAATTCAAGAAACAGAATGAGCAGGAGTAATAATGGAAACAGAAGCAGAGGTAAAAGAAATAGCAATTGATCTCAGTTCAGAACCTTTGTGGAGGCTATTCTCTGGGCCAGAAATGCTCATTTTTAGCTGGGACACCATTTTTTGCCCAGACTACTCTAGCAAAGATCTACACTGCTCTATCCAAGCTCCTGAAATCAAGAGGGACCTTCCTAGCTCAACATATACAAATAGTACCTTCCTCATGACTGCATCCCTGATAGTGCGTGTATTTGTGTAGCAACCAGCCCCATGTGTGTACGTATGTATTTAGCAAACATCCTCAGTACATTTCAACTTTCTTCACATATTTCTACATACCCATCTAACTCTTCCGAAATGTAAGTTCTGTAATGCCAGTCCCCATACTGGCATTATATTTTATATTATATTTATATATTATATATTTATAGTATATATTACTATTAAATATATTTATAAATTATCACTATTAAATATTATATCTAATATTTATATTTTATTCAATAGTCTCCAAGGATCAAAATCAGCGTCTGTTTAATGAAAGTTTCTTGTTCCATAAGTGGACAGACAAGGTGCTAGGGTTTGAGGGAGAGATATAATGGAAGCAGAAATGTTAACAGAAATAGAGGTGAACAGAAAGAGGAGGAAAAAAAGATTCACTAGCACTGTCATCCTTGCAGTAGTCAAACATTGTGACTTGAGTGCTACCAAATAATACCTAGTGTCTGAAAAAGGACTCACCCTGCAGGAGTAGCTCACAAGTGTGACTGAACCTACAGTCTCTAGGAAGTTTGTTAAAAAGACAAAGGCCAGAGCCCCACCACACCACAGCATCTTCCCTTTGCAGAAAGACACCACATAGTCATTTTGCCAAGCTCCCAGAGATGGTGATGAACAAAGAGGATCCCTGAAAATGCAGAAAGAAAGACAAATTGAGAAAGGGTCAGGGTTCAGGAATCAGGGTGGTTCAGGCTGGATCTTCTGTAGGCAGGGAGACAGGATATGAAGCTTGGCCTCCCTCCCCCAGCAGCCCACTCTTGCTATTGCAGGCAAAGAGGAAGAGTTTGTCCAGAAAGCTGACTAAAGTTGGGTAATATCTGAGAAATCTTTGCCCTGTTGGGAACACATAAAATTAAACTTAGTTAACTGGATTAAGAGAGACAGAAATGAAAAAAATGTACCAGATGGGTGGTTTCTAGGACCTTTATTCCCGGAAAGCTGGCGTCAAAAAATGAAAAACTGTTTTAATGGGAGTCCTGTAACCACTTTAGCCATGTTCTCCCAGAAACAATTCCCACTTTGGAGACTTTTTCCCCAGAGCTTCTATTCCCCCTCAGTCACAAATTTCCTGTTAAACTATAGAAGCATAACATGGTTAGGTTAACATAGAGATATAAATGTCTAAAAATGATGCCCTTCTTCTGATGATGATAGTTGGGTTTTAAGACAATAAATATAAAATATGATGGAGAGTCGGGGCTCTCAACCTACAAGACTGAGTTCTCTGACACCATGTTTCTCTCTCATATCTGCCTTGTTTTCTTTTTTCCTTTTTTGTTTTCAGGGTCATACCTGTTGATACTCAGAGCTTACTTCTTACTCCACATTCAGGAATCATTCCTGAAAGTGCTCAGGGGATTATATAGGACATCAAAGACTGAATCTAAGTCAGCCATGAGCAAAAGCAAGTGTTTTCTTTACTTGTTATGCTACTGCTTTGACCCTTGTTGTGTTTTCTGAATCTTTTCAGCGGCCCTGCTTCAAACCCCTTCTCCTGGAGCACATCCTCAGCATTGTCCATGGTCATCTCCCAGAATCACCATCTGCATATCACCTTGGGCTTGACACAGGATGCCCCATTGACCAGTAAACTATTTCTGTGGGTATCTGAGAATGTGTTTTTCGAAACAATCAGCATTGAATCGGGAATATGAGTAGATCAGAATGTGCTTTCTAAGTGACTTGTTATCTTCTAGCTGCTGAGGCCTGAAAAGATGAGGAAGAAGGAGTTAGCTCACTTGCTCTTCCTGAATTGTTCTTGATGTCAACACTACTGATTGCTGAATTCAAACTAGAATTATAACATCATCCTGTACTCCCCACACACATACACACAGAAACCCCTATTCTTAGGCTTTTGGACTGGAATCAAATAATACCACTCACCAAATGACACTCCTGCTTCTTCAGTTTACAGAAAGTTAAGAGTACATTGTAAAACTGTCTTGGCCTCTGAAACCACCCTGATCAAATCCTGCCATATTTTTTTCATGTGTGTATAGCTAAATTGATATAGATTTATATGTGCCCCGAAGGAAACATGAAGTACTGACTAAGAGTCTATCCAACAACCTCAAGGAAGGTAGCCTGAGGTGAATTATCTGCACAGGGTTCCATGTTCTTCCTTGACTATAACCTATTACTGCTACTTTGCTTTGAGAAGGCAGAAATGGGAGAATTCCCATGCTCTCCTCCATCTCAGGAAATCAGAGATATTCATGTCCAGTAAAGAAACTAGTCCTTCTGGCATGTACACAGACAGCATCCTAAGGGGTGAGGTGGCTGAAGAAAAGGTGACAGTGCAGGCCCCCCACAGGCTGGATGGCTTCCTGAAAGAAATGGCACTTTGGCTGTAGTCAGGAGGAATAGAGAGTACTGGAGGGTGTTTCCTTGTCTGCGCTACATCCTTGAGGTATAGATTGACCTGGCCCCTGAACTGTGTTTCCCAAGCGAGTGTAAGATAAAAGAGGAAGGGCTCCTCTTTAGTCACCTCCACTCTTTCATGAAGATCCCTCTTCCTGTATATCTCCTGTCGGAGCATAAGATGATGCTCCTCTCTGCCCTGGGAACACCATCCTAGGTTACTGCAGCATCAGGCAAACCCCAGAACAGTGTACCATTGCCAGTGATTCCTCTCATCCTTCTCTTCCCCAAAGTACGTGGGATTCTACTGGGAGGAGAGGGATTCCCATGATTCACCTTTTCTGAGATCAATGATCCTCCTGCCAGTAGTTCTGGTCCACTTTTACATGTCACAGGCTGATTGGGTTGATTTTGAATCAAGCAGTTAGATAGGGATGCCCAGGCAGTGAGTTCTTGAGAAGAAATCAAACCAAGATGGGACTGAAAATAGTTACTCTATCATTAACCCTAAAGTAAACATAAAACATTAAGGCCAGACCCACATTGTTGAAGCAGAAACTAAGACTTGAACTGGAAAAAGCACAGTCCTAAAAGCTTGACTCTCCTCTGGAGAGGTAGTACTCCAAAAGAAACAAAGGGTTCTGATAAGGATATGAAGATACACAATTAAAGTTCTAAGTTCTTCTAACAATGACCTAACAATGACTTGTCTATGCAGAAAGACCCATGTATATATGCAGCTTAGGAGAAAAACTTATAAAAAACCAATTCTGTATAGGCAAGTGAAGGTACTTCCATATTCAGGGGGCTGGCATGCATCTGCCCTTGAGATGTGAATGCTCAGGTATTCCCTCTGAAGAAGCCTGTACTCTCTCTTGAATGTCAACTTCTCTTTCCTTTCTTGATATCTAAATAGAGCTGTTTTAGTTCACTCTATCTCCTCCTGTAATTATTTTCTGTAAAAGAAGGTAACATTCCTGAAAGACCTGCATAATATTCTAGTTCTGGAGGTCAGAGCAATAGCATAGTTGCTAAGATGTTTGCTTTGCATACAATCAACCTGGGTTTGATCTCCAGCTTCCCATATGTCCCCTGAATCATCCAAGAGCAATTCACGAGTGCAGACCCAATAGTAATCTCTGAGCATTTCCAAGTTTTCCCCCTTAAAAAATACAAACAAAAAATAATTTAGGACTAACTTTCCTTTCCCTGCATAGAGCAATGCCTTGCCTGTTGTGTAAGTCCCAAAGCTCCTCAATAAATGATTTTTCACACAGAGCAGATCAAGTGGAGCCAGGTGCCATTTAAATACCATCTTGTGAAACTGATAATATCTGATATCTGTATCTTGCAGGGGCTCATCACAAACTCTCCATTCCTAGATTTTCCAGGCACTTCCTTGGATCACCGAGACGGGTACCTGGAGGCAGATACAAGAGAAGCAGTAGATTCCCTTCTTGAGTCTGACATCTCTCATCTCCACTTCTCTCTTCTCCCCACTTCACAGGTCACCTGCGACCATTTTATATAAATAAAAAAGCTTTAATTTTTACCATTATGTACATGAATGGTCCAGAATTTCTGGCAAGATATTTCAGAACATTGCTACTCGTTGACCTTCATACCATCCATATATCTCTTTGTAGATATTCCTTTTTTTGTTTGTTTGTTTGTTTTTTGTTTTTGGATCACACTCGGCAGTGCTCAGGGGCTACTCCTGGCTGTCTGCTCAGAAATAGCTCCTGGCAGGCACGGGGGACCATATGGGACACTGGGATTCAAACCAACCACCTTTGGTCCTGGATCCGCTGCTTGCAAGGCAAGCACCACTGTACTATCTCTCCGGGCCTGTAGATATTCCTTTGTTAGAGGTAATCAGGCTGTAACTATTCGTTTGGGAATGTGGTATAAGATCTGGAGATATTCAGAGCTGTGGGGCTGGTAAGACTTGAGATCTGTCCCCAGATCTGTGATCCAATCTGTGATGAGATCTGCTCAGAGATCACAGTAACAATGCTTAGGAATTTCTTGAAATACAGGACATGTAACTAGGATTGGCTTTGAGCAATTAATACTATACTATCTCTCAGGTTCCCAGGTTGTAACAATTCTATTGACAGGCTCAGAATATTCTCTCAGAAAGACCTGAAATGTACAAAGATTTAAGGGAAGACATTTCCTTCTAAAAATATTGTTTTTGTTTTGCAAGCAGCATAAATCAAAGTCTCAACCTACAAGGTTAATTGTGGGAAAGGAGTAGGGCCAAGACAGAGGTCCAGTGTTCCTCACTTAAACAGCAGCAATATCACCAAGAAAACCTCACTCAGAGAGAGGCATTGTCCTTATTCTGCTTTTCTCTTCCTTCCTGGAATTCAGAGGCAGGACCTGGAAAAACAGCAATGTTCAAACAAGCTCACAATGGCATGGGGAAAGAAGGGCCAGACTCAGCAAGGCTAGATTTAAAAAGGGAGGAGGATTCCTGCTGCAGCAAGTATCCTGCCCTTCCCATTCCATTCACAAAGGCAATCTAAGGCTTAACCTGAAGTTTTGGGGAGTTTGCCCTTGCCATCCTAGAGCCTAGGATTCAGAGTATTTCATTTGGATGGGGGGCACACAAGGCCATGCTCAGGGGTTACTCCTGGCTTTGCGCTCAGAAATAGCTCCTGGCAGGCACAGGGGACCATATAGGATGCCAGGATTCAAACCACCACCTGTTCTGGGTTGGCTGCATGCAAGGCAAATGACCTACCACTATCTCTCTGGCCCCTAGAGTATTTAATTTTAGGTGTGATTTTACTCTTTGAGTTGAAAGAAAAGGGAAACCAAAACCTCCAACCAAGACACCTGTTTCTTTGCTCCCATATCAGAAATAATTCAAGATTCTATTGAAAACAAGTGGATCTATTAAAGTATGTACCCAAGGGAGCACACACTTATCAGGTATGTGAATAGGGATTTTATTGAATGTGTTAACCAAGGTGAGAAATATTCATGGATACATTGCATATTATTTGCATAGTATGAGGTGGGTGGGACTGGGGTAACCCAGGCATACAGGAATCAGTCTGCCATCATAAGCATCTCATTATATGGTATATAGTTCAACCATAATGAAGGAAAAAGGTGAAATCAGGGTGAAGAGGCTCTTTATTGAGAATGCACCCATAACAAGATTAGAACATGTTCTGTGTTTCCTTATTAGAAACTAGTAACCACAAGAATCCAAAGAATGGCAGGCATATGCATTCTCTCAACTTATTTTCTACACTTTCTCTACAAGGCAACGTGTGTGCAGGCATAAGAAGAAATCTCAAAGTAAAGGCAAGCTTATCCCATTTCACAGCATGACAGAGCTTTCACCCAGCACAAGGCTGCAGCTGGCTATGCTCTTATGACCTGAGACAAGAAATAACTTCCCCAGGTGAGCCACTCTCCCAACATCTCTGCAACTTTCAGTCTTGTTTAGGGATCACCAGCACACGTCAATGGCAATCTGAGAACAGTTGTTCCTCTATGAGGCTCCTTTCCTCCACCCAAGATGCTTCGTATAATCCCCTATCTAATCACCTCCCTGTAGTGCTTCTTACTTTCCTGATTTGAAAAATTGGTCTCTAAACTTCTCTTTCTCCATTTCATTTTTTTTTTTTTTGGTTTTTGGGTCACACCCGGTGATGCTCAGGGGTTACTCCTGGCTATTCGCTCAGAAGTCGCTCCTGGCAGGCACGGGGGACCATATGGGGAACCGGGGATCAAACCGCGGTCTGTCCTAGGTTAGCGCAGGCACCTTATCTCCAGCGCCACCGCCCGGCCCCTCCATTTCATTTTCTTGACCTGACTTTTCCTAGAATTTTTAAAAGGCCTCAAGATCACCCTATTAAGTCATTAAAAATCCCATGAATTTATACCTAATATATAGCTTTACTTGCCCATATCTATCTAGTGGAGGTTGCCTACTAAAGGACATTGGGATCTGACCTTAGCATTCCTTTCCTTGTCTTACAAAGCACTATCATAGCTGAGCAAGTGCTCAAAACAATCCAATCCAATCCATTGCTTCGTTGAATAAGCCACCAAGCACACAATTAAACTGTCAATAATACTTTGAACTCCCTGAGTACCACAATATGAGGGGAGTCTTACCTGACAGGCCAAGAAGAGCTCAACAAGGAGAAAAAGTTATTACTGGTCATGCAGTGGGGCAAGAAAACATAAAATATTTATAAAAGCTACAAAAGCCAGATAGTTGGAAAATATCAAAGTAGTGAAGGGGAGTAGAGGCACGACTAGGAAGATCATGCCTTAGTGAAATGGCTACCTGTTATTCTTTGAGAACACTTTCAAGAAGCCTACAACATGATAATGTCATGGGTATCAAGAGAAACTGAGGTTTGGACAGTCTTCTTCATCTTCAATGTGGGAAATGCTAGAAGAGGATATGTGTACAGGACCCACCCACTAACCCATGATACCTAACAGAGGAGACCAAGGAGAACCTGTACTTGACTGTCACAGAAGATCATCTCTCAGGTAATTCCAGAACTATTAACATCTCAGTAATCTCAGGATAATCAAAAATAAGCATGGCTGATTTAGACCTTACCCAGATCACATGGCTAATTAGTGGACTGCTTAACTAAACTATGACTCGGGATGACTAGGCTCGGGTCAATCTGGTCTTTACAATAGTGGATGGGAGGGAATAATAACATTCAACCTAAGAAAAACATGTGGAGGGACATGGGTTATAAAAGCCAAGGAGGGGAAATTGGGTGATTTTAAAGAAAATCAAATCACATGAGGAACAATTCACTAGTACTGAATGTTACATTCACATTTTCTATGCTTGAAAAAGTGCTATATTTTTTTGTGTGTGTTTGTGTCAAATGTACCACCATACCATATCACTGCTGCCCATCAGATTTAGTATGTAGGGGGTCATCAGAGGTCTTTTTTTTACCAACAGCTGCTCCTATGTATTGTTTGCATGTCTGGGACAGCAGATTAGAATAGGTTGAGGAATGTGTGAGATTTGAGAACTTGGAGACAGAAAGTCTAGACTATTCTTTGGAGAAATTCAACTATAGATGGGGATAAAGTTCAATAGCTGGTGATATGTAGAAATTCCCTTTAAATGTGAAGAAAGTAGATGTTACAGACATTCAAAGTCTATAGACCTCACCTTAATTCAACACCTCCGTGACTTCTCAAAAGTATCACATTCACAGGAATTTATGGCCTGTCATTGCTATCCAACTTAATAAATGTTTTCATTTACTTATTTGTGTTTTATATATATATATTATTTTTATAGTGTACATCCAGAAATATTGGGGTGCTCCCAAGCAATGCTCAAGAAGACAGAGGCAACCAATAATTATTATCCAATCAGACCATCAATGCAAGAGTTCTAAGATGTGATGCTGCTTGGGTCCTGTGGTTATGAAAATACGTAGGACACACGGGTAGTGGTGCAGCCTCCAGAAATGCACTTGGAAATACTTGGGGCACCTGTGGTATCAGGATTCAAACCCATGTCAGTCACAGGCATGCTCCAACTGCTATTCTAGCCCCTCAGAAACATTTTTAAGTTATTTTTTGTGTTTTGTTTGGGGAAAACATACAGTAGTTCTCAGGGCTTACTATGGGCTCAGAACTCACAAATGTCTCCTAGAAGTATCTGGGGACATATATGCAGTGCCAATTACCAAACTGTGGTTTGGCCATGTGTAAGGTTCTTTATTTGCTGCCCAAAAACATTTTAATTTATCATTCTATTTGGTTTTTATCTTTTTTTCTTGCCTTTTTTTTTTTTTTTTTGGTTTTTGGTTCACACTCAGTGATGCTCAGAGATTACTTCTGGCTCTACACTCAGGAATTACTCCTGGTGATCTTGAAGGACCAAATGAAATGCTGGGGATTGAACCTGAGCCAGTCACATGCAAGGCAACTGCTATCGAGGCCTGTGCTATCACTCAGGCCCCAGAGGTGTCAGAACGGTGCCTGTGGTGCCAGCTTGACTATTGGTGTTCCTGTTTAGTAGTATGGTACTTAAGGACCACTGAGACTCCATTAGTTGTTGCTCTGGAGGTCATGTGGTGCCAGGGATCAAACTCCTGGATAAAACTTAGGCATGCTATCTTTCCAGCCCAGTAACTTTCACTCTCACAGGCCTACCCATATGTATTACAAACTGGCTTTTTCATTCTCTAGCAGTGTTCAGACCGTCTCCTTCTTTATGGCTAAATCATAAGTAAATTTGAGATTGCTGAAGCACCAATTGGAAGGCTTCCTTTAAGGAAGAAATGAAATGCAGAAATGCTAACAGTATGTATCTTGGTGGGGGATGAAGAGTTAAAAGCTAGATTAGGGGTTCCAGAAGAAATATCTTTTCCTGAAAAAAAGTCAAAACAAGAAAACAACTGGAACTTTCCACTATGACAAAGATTCTATCTCAAACTTGCCAAGGACATCCTGTTAGTTGTCTCCTCTTTCCTCTGTACAGCATAAATAGACCCTCCTCCCATCACTACTGATTTACTTTTCTCTTTAAGACTCAGGTCTTGAAGCAGGAACTCTGCTATTCAACTCCTCTAACACCTTAATTGTGTAAAAGGCACATTGCTCAGTAAATACTTTTTGAATTGTTTTACAGGGCACTATTGTAGCTTTTATGTTCACATAGCTTCTATATGAGTCAAAGCAACACAGTCTGGTTTAATACATGTGCAAATTTAAGGGAAAGAGTCAAGAAGAATGGGCCTTACCAAGGAGCATGAATATCAGAGTAAGACGTTCATCTCAGAAGACTTTTTCTTCTAACCAACCCACTAATCTGTATAGCCTCTAGCTCGTTCATAACTTGGGCTTCTTCCCTTTCTCTCCTCCTCTCCTACCTTAAAAAATTGGCATCAGACTTTTCTATAATGAATTTATTTTAGCTCTCTTTTAAAAAAATAATAAAGAACCAACTTAAAGTCAGGTTTGTGTGAAACAAGTTCAAATGTCTCAACTACATGTCTTAATGAGAGGGAAGAACATTTACAGAATATACTTTTAAAAGGTCAAACTGAAATTAGGCTGATGACAAAATACTGATAATAAGAAAAACAAAATTGCACCATTTCTACTCTACTTTTTCTTTTCCAGAAAAAGTGATCCCAGAAAAGTGATCCCAGGAGTGAAGTTATAGAAGGAAATTTCAATGTAAACAAGAGACCTGGAGAAGGTGTGGCATGCTGGAGGTCCTTTTGTCATGATAACTCAAGATTGCATAGAGAGATTTGTCTGTCCTGTGGCCCCAACCATCACCCTGGGTCCATAGGCACTGAAAGTCTTACCAAAAGCTGCCAAGGAAAATATGAGAAGAGCCAGAGCAATAGTACAGCAGGTAGGTCACTTGCTCTGCATATAGCCAACCTGGGTTCAATCCCTGGCATTTCAGATGGTTCCCTGAGCCAATCAAGAGTGAGCCCTGAGCTCAGAGTCAGAAGTAAGTCCTGAGCACTCCCAGCTCTGGCCCAAAAATCAAATAAATAAGTAAATAATACACGAGAGGGACAGTAGTATATGCACTGACCCTGAAAGAGCTGTATAAGAAACAGAGACTGTTTAAGATACAGGGACTCACAAGAGGAGAACTAGGGACCTCCAGGGAATGAATAAACTTAGCCAAACTGAAGGTGAGCTGAGCTGAGTCAAAGTTATGAACACATGGGGAAAGGAACACAAGTGAGTAACCTGGTAGGGGTATAAACTGATTCTGCTGGTTATGACTGGAAGTCTAGTAGACTATTAAAATCCTGGGGCTAGGACTGGCTTCCAGGAAGTCTTGTCATCGTCAGTAGAGCAAGGCTACCTGTCTGAGTCCCTCTGAATCTGGCATTGATTAGAGAATTGATGCACCAGTAGCATCCATCAGATGAGGTGTTACCACCTCATTATAACTTACTGATTAGGATGAAGCACTCTCCCAGATGTAAAGATCTATAAGGAGAAAAGCATGTGAAATAGAATAGAATCAAGATTCAAAATAGCTGTGTTTTGCTGGAGAAATAGGCAGAATCTAGTTAGGATAGCAGATCAAGTAGATGAAGATCAGGTGTTGCCTTTGGGAATAAAACTGAGGCAAAAAAAGGTGAGGATACAGCTTAGCAAAAGCATGTCTGACACTTGGAATCTGCAGAAATATTGGCAAGAGTTAGTATTATGAACATTATTTAGAGGCTTACTTAAATGATGTCAGGAGGTAAGAAAAAGTGGCCCATGCATGCATAAATCAGCAAGCTACCAGACTCAACAGATTTCGAATTCCCTGTGAGAAAGATACTTCATGCAGTGGAACAGAGAGAAGTTCCTCCAGATAGTACAAAGTACTGTATTCAGGAACAGGCATATAAGTCTTAGCATGAACATATTCTCCAAACTATTCTTACTACTGTTGACTTTTATTTTGTTCTGTTTCTGTTTCTGAACTAACTTATGTTTACCTCGCGATAATTGCTTTATTTTGAGTTTTGCAACACAAATTTGGATTACATTTCTGGAATGCATTATTCCTTAGACCTTATGCTTCTTACACAAGAGAGGTGAAATCTCTAACCAGGAATAATAAGAAACCCTTTCTTCTGGAGTTCTAGTAGGCTTATAGTGAAGCTAGATGTCCATCCTTCTTTGGTGTAAAGAGAAGAAATCTCTCCCATGCTTGCTTTGTAGTTGCAGAATCACAAGAAGTCAATCAAAAACAAAAGATTTGGGCTATACCCAGAGATCACAATAGAATACCCTAAATGTACAGATTTTGACTAAAGATTGTTTTTCAAAACCTCACAAAACGCTGCTAAAAAGGAAGCAAGTGACACCGGGGTGTTGGTAATATTTGTGTTACACAGAAATGTTCCAATAAACAATTACTTAGAAACATGACTCAAATGCAAAAGGCTTAGCAGAAAAATAATCAATATCGGGAAGAAAAAAATCACAGGTCTTAATTTTTAAATATCCCAACTTATTCAAGAAGTGGATGGTCATCACAGAAGCATGGCAAAGATAAAAAGAGAATCAGTGAAGTGGAAGATAAAACATAAAACAATATCCAATTAGAGGATAGTAATA
>PVKC010029912.1:0-14981 GCA_004027635.1 Crocidura indochinensis | reverse complement strand
CCGTGCCTGCCAGGAGCGACTTCTGAGCGAATAGCCAGGAGTAACCCCTGAGCGTCACCGGGTGTGGCCCAAAAACCAAAAAAAGAAATCTCTTTTAGCAGGCTCCAGGGACCATATGGGATGCCGGGGATCAGACCTGGATCAGCTGCATTAGAAACAAATGCCCTATCTGCTGTGTTATTACTCCACCTCAAATACACAATGTAGCCTCCTATAGAAACTTTAGTGCCCAAGTTATGTAGCAAACTTCAGGAAGATTTATCTCAAAATGTGAGTTTTCTTTTTTTTGTTTGTTTGTTTGCTTGCTTTTTTGGGCCACACCTATTTGATGCTCAGGGGTTACTCCTGGCTAAGCGCTCAGATATTGCCCTTGGCTTGTGGGGGACCATATGGGACACTGGGGGATCGAACCGCGGTCCTTCCTTGGCTAGCGCTTGCAAGGCAGACACCTTACTTTTAGCACCACCTTGGCAGCCCCTGTGAGTTTTCTTTATGCAAAAATAATTACTTTAGAGGCCAGAGAGATAGCATGGAGGTAAGCTGTTTTCCTTTCCTGCAGAAGGACGGTGGTTCGAATCCCGGCATCCCATATGGTCCCCTGTGCCTGCCAGGGGAGATTTCTGAGCATAGAGCCAGGAGTAACCCCATAGCACCGCTGGGAGTGACCCTCCCAAAATAATTACTTTATTTCTTCTCCCTTCTTCCTTCCATCCTTTTTCTTTCTTATTTTTTTTAAAATATCTCCTCTGCCTTCAAGATGGATTTAAGACAGTTTACTATGATAGCTTTTTGGAAAACTATGAGAATTTCATTCTACATAACTTGAATTGTGAGATGCATTAAGATAACTGGGAAAATGTGATTGGACTGGGGAAGGGAAAAACAGAAGTGCTTATTAGCTACAGGAGATAGGAAGGAAGCTGAGGGATGTAACCCCTGCATGCAATCACTTTCCTGCTGTCCTACTATCCATGTGGAAAAAGGAAAAGTTGGTGAGGAGTGGAACAGACTGCAAGTACAGCCGAGATTTTAAGAAAGGGATAATTTACCAACTGTGAGCAACTAGTTTGTCTTTTCACAAGGCTAAGTACCAAGGTATAAGATAAATTTGCCTAATAGTTCTGTTTTGGGGAACTTATTCTAAGAGAACACTAGGATGAGTGTGCAAAGATACATGAATAAAATGGGGGTCTGAGGGCAATAATATAGTTGGTAGGGCATTTACATTGCACACAGCTGCCAGGGTTTGGTCTCTGGCACCTCATAAAGTCTTGAGTACCTCTAGGAGCGATCCCAGAGCACAGAGCCAGGCATAATCCCTGAATACAGCTGGGTGGGGCTCAAAAACAGAAGAATGTTAGCTTCTGGGCGTGTGCAAGACCCTGCTGAGATTCCTCCCTGGTATTATATGCTCTTTGTCCCCAAATATTTTTGGATGTGGCTTTTTTGGTCCCTAAGCACTACTAGGCATGACCCTTATTTAAAAAATATGATATAGATGTGTTTAGACTCACAGTCATTGATACAGATTGAGAAAAAAGAACAGGGAATAGAATAGTATGTCCCGCTTATGTAAAATTACATATCTTCTCTATGTGCATGTCTAAACATACATCTAGGATGATGTTCACTCAAATGTGCATAGCTGTTATTTCTAGATGGTGAGATTGGACCAATCTTTACTCTCTATTATGTATGCTTGATGTGTTTGAGTTTCATCCACGGAGCAAATAGCATTTTTATTATCCAAAGTGATAAAAGAAATCTTTCTGTATTAAAAAGTAAAGAAATACAAAATGCACTGAATATTTTTATGGAACCTGATTTAAGAGGAAAATGCCTTTTATTCTGTAACTCTATAACAAAGCAAAATGTCTATGTAATTTATAATATAGAAAAGTAACAGCTTTATAATTTTCTTGAGCCAAGAATGACAAATGGGAATAATTTATGTATGCTGATTCCTGTAATTTAAGTTGCATATCTTTATAATTTATCTAATGAGATATTCTCCTTTATTCTTTTGCTTTTGTTTTTTTTGGGGGGGCCACACCCAGTGGCGCTCAGGGTTTACTCCTTGTTCTGTGCTCAGAAATTACTTCTGGCAGGCTCAGGGAACCATAAAGGATGCCAGGAATCAGATCCAGGCCAGCTACATGCAATGCAAATGCCCTACCCACTGTGCTATCACTCTCCTTTTTTTCTTTATCTTTTTTTCTTTGTTTTAGCAAATATAAACAATAGTTATAACTGCATTTGTGACCCTTCACCCCCAACCTCACCATCTCCTCTCTCCTATTCGCTTTCAGGTTGTGATTTATTGATAAACTGTCCAGGTTCCCACATGCCTGGTTGTGGTGGCCACAATGCTCTCTGGGAGCCTCTACTGTTGCTTCAGTGTCTTCACACATGCTTGCTGGGGGTTGTACTCCTTCTCAGTTGTGGTGTTTACAAAAGCTGTGGTTTCAGCATTTACTAGAGGTCACTGTGGAGCTTACATACATGTCATTTTGGGGCACATGTCCATCCATGGGGCTCGCATTTCTTTTGTATTAGTGTTTCTTGTAGCCACACTCTTGTTGTTGTGCTTTCTCAGACAGTTGGGTAAAGTGTGCTGACATTCATGTACCTTATTTTAAAAATGGGATTTCAGGGGCCGGAGAGATAGCACAGTGGTAGGGCATCTGAATTGCACGCAGCTGATCCAGGACTGATGGTGGTTCAAATTCCAGCATTCCATATGGTCCCCTGTGCCTTCTAGGAGCGATTTCTTTCTTTTTTTTTATTTTTGGGTCACACCTGGCAACGCTCAGGGGCTACTCCTGGGTCTACACTCAGAAATCGCTCCTGGCAGGCTCAGAGGACCACATGGAATGCTGGGATTCGAACCACTGTGCTAGGAGAGATTTCTGAGTGCATATCCAAGAGTAACCCGAGTGCCTCGGGTGTGACCCAAAAACCAAAAAAGGGGTGGGGTTCAGGGCTTGAGCAATAATACAGCAGTAGAGCATTTGCCTTGCATGCAACCAACCCAGGGCAGACCAGGTTCAATTCCTGGCATCCCTTATGGTCTCTTAAGCCTGCCAGGAACAATTTCTAAGTGCAGAGCCAAGTGTAAACCCTGAGTGCCTCCACTGGTGTGACCCAAAAACAGAAAAAAGGGGTGATGAGTTTCAGACTGCAGAGATGTGGGCTATATGGCATATGTGGGTAGTTTAAGGAACCGAATTGATTCTTATCTCCAGATCATATATTTGTTTCTGTCTTTGGGCCACACTTGGTGAGTCTCAGGGATTACTCCTGAGGTTGCACTCAGGAAGCACTTCTAGAAGGCTTGGGGAATTCTGGGGGTTGAACCAGGTCTATTGTGTGGAATGCAAGTGCTCAGTCTACTTTACTATCGCTCTAGCCCATGTCTTAATTTTTACTCTAAAGGCTTTTTTTCTCAGAGAATTGTTTTTTTTTAACTTTTTATTTTTTTTTAAATATCTTTAAGCACCATGATTACAAACATATTTGCTGTTGGGCCTCAGTCATAGTAAGAATACCCCACTTAACCAGTGCAAATTCCAACACCAATGCCCCACTTCTCCCTCATCCCCCAGCCTCTACATATATTTGAGACAAGCATTCAACTTCTCTCACTCATTAATATTGTCATGGTAGTTTTAGTGTAGTCATTTCTCAGAGAATTTTCTTACCTTAGTGTAAGAAAACCTTGCTCTGTTGAAATAGCTTTCTGTGATACAAATATTTCCAATTTAAATTATAAAGTTTTAAAGCATGGTGCTGACATGTAGACTTAGCACCATCAAGTATGTCCCCTCTCCCCCACAAAAAAAGCATAGGGACATCTAAATTCAGGTCAAGATATTCCTTTTGGTTTTATTTTTGGGGTTGTTTTGGAGGATTATCAAGAGATTATACCCAAAGCTTCATTCATGTAAGGGAAGTGTTCTGCCACTGAACTCTGTCCAGCATCCTCTGGAATACCTCATCATAGGTTGTCAAGGATCCATGCTTTCTTTTTTTGTTTTTGTTTTTGCTTTTGGGTCATACCCGACAGCGCTCAGGGGTCACTCCTGGCTCCATGCTCAGAAATCGCCCCTGGTAGGCATAGGAACATATGGGATCCTGGGATTCGAACTACCATCCTTTTGCATGCAAGGCAAACACCTTACCTCCATGCTATCACTCTGGCCCCATGCTTTCTTATTACTTAAATGAAGTAGGGAAAATGAGAATAAATGCCCCAAAATATGTACAAAAGTTGGTTTATGTGAATATTTTTCTGGAGGAACATTTGCATGACTTTTTACTAATTTCTCAAAGTAATATGTGATTTTTTAAAACTATATAATGATATGTATATATGTATATTATATATATAAATAAAAGTTTTAAGGACTGAGAAGATAGTTAAGAGGGCTGGAACACATGCTTTGTATGCTGAAGATTGGACTTCTTCCTCCAACTCTGTGTCTCCCTGAGCATCACCAGAAATGATCCCCACACACTGAGTTGGGAGTAACCTAGCACTGCCAACATTGCTTGAATATAAAATATTTTCAGCATTCTTCCTATTGAACAGGGTCTGTGTACCCCTTTATCACATCTAGACTGTCTCGTGACTGCTTTAACCAAAAGGACATGGAGGAGGTGACTCTGTATGACTTTTGTTGCTTTCATCAGAAGGGATGCAAATTCTACCTCTTTTGCTGTTTCCCAGTCATGCTACCAGGCACCCAAGCCAACCCCCCTGGTGCTGCCATGCTGTGGCAAAACCAGGCCACTAGGGAGACTACTTACTTTATGGTGCTCCCATTAGAAGAGGTAGTCTTTGAGTCATCTCTTTGCAAGCACCAGGCTTGGGAGTGAATGAGCTCAGACAGTGTTAAGACTCAGTCATTGAATCACCCCTATCATTCCAGTCTGACCTAAGGGCCCCAGACATTCATTTCATAATTTCTCAGCCAAATAACCCAGGAGCATAATAAAATTATTCATTTATCTTACATGATTAAGTTTTGGATAACTTGTACAGCAGTAGTTACTGGAATAGTATACAACATCTAATAGCTAGTGCTGACTAATTTCCAGTGGAAAATTTAAAGAGCTGCCGAGAGAGATATACAAGCAGTGACAAAATGTCTCCCTTGAACTTGAACGCCAGAGTGTGGCTTTTCATCAGGTAAATGTCATTTATTCATGTTCTAGATGAAGATCTTCTCACTATAGTCACTTGTCACAAAAATCCTGACTATTATTCATTCCACTTTTGCCAAATTTTCGGGAGAAATGAGCAGAGAGTTGACTCTAGTTCAGATTTGTTCTCAGAAAAATAGCTGATGAGAAAAACAAAGTAGACATATTAATAATGGTAAGAAATGGATCTGGAAAATAATATAGCAGTAAAGGCCTTGCACTTGGCTGACCTGGGTTCATTCCCTGGATTCCATATGGTTTCTGACTACCTCCAGGGGTAATTTCTGAGTGCAGAGCCAGGAATAATCCCTGAGTATCACCAGTTGAGACCCAAAAACAAGCATCCCCAAAAATATTGGGCAAAAATTTAGGAAAAGTCATCAAAACAACTAAGAGATTTATGGACTCTTCCTCTTTATACTCTCCCCTTTTTGGTCTCATCTACCCATCATGAGATGCCAAACACCATCCATTAGGCTGCTAATGACCAGATTGATGCCCAAACCAATTTCTTTCTCTTATTTATATCCAGTTGCCTACTGAGCATTCCAGTAGGCATTTCAAACCAACATCTTCAACAACTCTACATTTGAACTTTCTCTTCTCTAAAATTTGTCCCTCTTCACAGACTTTCTTCTAGTTGCTTATAATTTTGTTCAGTTAATTTCTCAAACCATAAGTCTCTGAACCATCTAGGTCCTTCCTTTCTCTCACCTGATTCTAGTTTGTTAAAAAATCTACTAGGGGGGCCTGGGAGATAGCACGGAGGTAAGGCATTTGCCTTTCATGCAAAAAGGTCATCGGTTTGAATCCCGGTGCCCCATATGATCCCCCGTGCCTGCCAGGAGCAATTTCTGAGCATGGAGCCAGGAGTAACCCCTGAGCACTGCCGGGTGTGACCCCCAAAAAAAATCTACTAGGAAAAATGTCTGCCCAGAGTCAGACAGGGTGGGAGGATGTCAGGAAAAACTGGGGACATTGGTGGCAGGAAATGTGCACTGGTGAAGGATGTTGTACATCTCATGACTGAAATTCAACCACGAACAACTTTGTAACTCTGAAAAAAACTGCATTATGAACAATCTTGTAACCATGATGCTTAAATAAAGTAATTAAAAAAAGAAATTAGGGTGGGAGTGATAGCACAGCGGTAGGGCATTTGCCTTGCACGTACCTGACCTAGGATGGACATGGGTTCAATCCTCTGGTGTCCCATATGGTCTCCCAAGCCAAGAGCGATTTCTGAGTGCATAGCCAGGAGTAACCCCCTGAGATTCACCTGGTGTGGCCCAATATCCAAAAAAAAAAAAAAAAGACATTATGTAGGATCTACCTTTAAGATATAACCAGAACTATAGCAAATGTGACTCAAGTTGCCTTCTATGTGCAATATCCTCAATTTGGCCCTCACATGCACCTTTCTCACAGCATTGTCTGGTGTAACCCTGGTAGCCACATAGTACTTCTAAGACTGATCACCACCAAGATTGACAAAACAAACAAAACCAGCAACAACAAAAAGAATTCCCAGAAAAACAAACATTAACTTTTGTCATCACCCTTCTTTCAGCCTGTTTTCTCTTGCTTGCATTATTACAATAACCTGCTTTGACATCTGCCCCCCCCTGTGCTCTATTCTCAGCACAGCAGCCAGACTGCTCATGTAGATGTAAGTCAGACCCTGTCAATCTTTTAAACTTTATTTATGTATTTATTGATTGATTGATTGGTTTCTGGGCCACATACCTGGCCACGTTCAGGGGTTATTCTTGGCTTTGCACTCAGACATTACCCCTGGCAGGCTGTAGGACCATACGGGATGTGGAGAATTGAACCAAGTCCCTCCCAGGTCAGCCACATTCAAAGCAAATGCCCTACCACTGTGCTATCTCTCTGACTCCCCTGTCAATCTTTTGTTTGAAATCTATATCATTTAGAGTAAAAGACAAAGTCCTTAAAACATCCTGAGGACCCTACTGCTGGCACTTAATACTTTGTTGTACACTGGAAGATTTATTGCTTGTTGCCCTCCCATTTGAAAAGGAAATTAAGTTCCACAAAGAGAATTTTGCTTGGTTCATTCTTGTATTCAAATATCTAGAACAATGCCTTGCACATTATTAGTGTTCAGTGAAGACTGGCTGAATGAATGTATGAATGAAAAGTAGCTAGCTAAAAGTGATAAAACAAAAGCTATTAACAATTCATCTTGGTGACCAAATGATAGCACATCAGATAGGGCATTTGCCTTGCATGGGCCAACCTGGGACCAGCCCGGGTTCGATTCTTGGCCTGCCAAGAGTGATTTCTGAGTCAGGAGTAACTTCTGAGTGCTATCGGTTATTGTCCAAAACCAAACAAAAGTAAATGTATCTTTCTGAATCAAATACCATTAACATATGTAAAGCAAGAATTATTAGAAATAAGAATGGATAAAACCATAATCATAGTGGAAAGCTTTAGCAGACTTTGAAGAACTTGACCAAACACTTACTAAAGTTCAGAATGCAAATTTAACTTACTCTTAAACTATCAAGTTTGGATAAAGGATTATTTTTAAATGACAAATGTACATGAACTAGGGTAATAGTTGATTACTGTGTCACTAAAAACTTCAGAAAGTTCTAAAAAGTAAGAATACTTTTCATTTCATTCAAAACAATACATTTCATAGACTTTGCATTCTCTGAGCATAAAGCACAGATGTACAAATTAATAGAGAAGAGATTGGACTGAGTTACGAAAATATCAATGAAACCTAAGTGGTGGGGAATGTGCCTGACTTAGCACGTGTGGTTTTATACCACACCTTTCTTGCCCTCCATGAACTGTCTTTGAAGGGACTTAGATACACAAATCAAAATTGCAACTAAGTAAGATAGGTGCACAGCTAAGGGTAGAGACAGAGTCTTCACTTTTGCAAAGGGAAAGACTTGGGCAAGTGCTGCCATGCACAAAGGAGGGCCTTGACAGTTCAGGAACCCAGAAAATAAGAGGAGAGTCTGTGTCTGGGAGCCCTGTGGACCTATAATGGTTGGCAAATTGATTGAGAGCCTGGGAGTAACCATAAAGGAGGTGGGTGTAACTGCTTTGAGCTGTACAATATGCCAGAATTGGTGCCCATCTGACCAAGCTAGCTGAGGCATACATAAGAGAGGAAATGAAGATACCAGACTCCTGTTCCTTGGAACTGGTGGCAATGATTGATGCATATTCAAACTTTTTTTTCCTGGAGGAAGAAGACAGAAAGCTGAAGAAGCTCTTCATTCTGCAGTGACTTATCTTTGTTTTTGTGTATTTTTGCAGAAATTAGAGATGAACGAACTGAGTTAGGGGGCTGGGAAGTAAGAGAAAAAAATAAAAGATGGATAATGAGAATTGCTAAGCAGTCTTGAGATCCCAGTGAAATTAGAGAGAGTAGGTTTGTAGAAGCTCCATTCACTGCCACTGTATGATTTTCTCCAAATGACATCATCTTGTGTCTATGAAAAAGTGAAGGTAGGTAGTTGGATTGATTGAAATTTTCCAGATGGATGCACTAGAAGAACCAGATGGTTAGAGAAGTGGGGGTTGGGCAGGGGATTGAATTAATAAATTCCAGTATTCATCCTAGGCCAGACTTTCCTTAGAACATAAACCATGTGTATTTTGTTTATATCTGAACCTAATCTTATTACGATGAATAACCTAGAAGTATAAAAGAGGAAAGGCGATGGAGAAAGAAATTCTAAGATAAGAATTCATAGCAACATGAAAGAACAGAATGGTGTAAACGAAAGAGTGAGAGAACTGGAAGGTTTTGTGGCTGCAGCCTAGAGTTTCCCAATGGAATTGACTTTAAGAAATGTCTTTATCGGGGCAAGAGAGGGTGGATCATACTAGCAGTACTCTAGGGCTATTCCAGAATGTGTGCTGAGGGATCACTTTTGGTCAAGGTGCTCAGGAGACTATATCTGATGCTGGTGATTGAACTGGCTTCAATTGCATGCTAGGAAATTAAGTGTCTTACATCGGGTACTAATAACTCAGCCTGGAATTGACTTTATTTTTTTTTTGGCGGGGGCAGGGGGAGTTTGGGCCCACCCAGTGACACTTAGGGGTTATTCCTGGCTATGTGATCAGAAATCACTCCTAGCTTGGGGTGCCGTATGGGACACTGGGGATCGAACCATGGTCCATCCTGGGTCTACCACGTGCAAGGCAAGCACCCTACTGCTCCGGCCCTGGAATTGGCTTTTAACTGAATCAGAAAACTTAAATTTATTGAGAAAAATGCTTAATATGCGTAATAATAGAGAACTTTCATATGTTCTTTGAATAAGAGGAAAGAAAGATTATTTGAATCTGGAGTGATCACTTCCCAGAAAATTGAGAGTTTAGCTTGCCTTGGAGGATATGTGCAGTGGTAGCAAAAAGACTGATGAAAGGGCATTATAAAGGAGAAAAGGCAGGAAACCACATGGCTACAGGACAAGTCAAGCCATGTTTAGAGAACTCTGGAGTGGAAGATGGAAGGTCTGAGTAAAGATAGGGGTTTGTCTGGGCCGGAGAGACAGCACAGCAGTAAGGCATTTGCCTTAGATACAGAAGGACAGTGGCTCAAATTCCGGCATCCATATGGTCCCCTGAGCCTGCCAGGAGTGATTTCTGAGCATACAGCCAGGAGTAACCCTGAGTGTGACCCCCCAAAAACAAAACAAAACAAAACAAAACAAAAAAAGATAGGGGTTTGTATAGCTGAGTTATATTGGTGCTGTTATGTAGAACCTGAAAAGCTTAGAGTTGACCTTGGAGGCAGCAGAGACTACTGAAGTTTCTTAAAGGTAAGGGAAATGATTGCTATTTATCATCTGCTGCTGGTGATGGTTGGGATGACTCAAAAAAGAAAGACATTGCAGTTAGGAGGTGGTGCAGAACCCAAACTAGTTCAGTGACCTCAGGAGAGCAAGGAAGACCGTGAGTGTAAGAGAAATGGTGTAGTGGGCTAGTCTGACCTGGATGGACACTTGACAGAGAAGAGGAGCCATCAGAGCAGATGGGCAAGAGTTGGCAGAAACAGAGTCTAGACAGGAAAAGAGACTTGACACAGTTTGGGGATGACTCAAAGGTTAAGTAAATGTGACCACTACAGATCATAGTGACTTGAACAAAATTTTAGCTGTGGAAGAAATGAATGATAAGTGATGATGTAGAAGGGTCTTGTTCTCTTTTTAAAAGCATAACTTTAGAGGGCCAGAGAGATAATAGAAATAGTACAGTAGGGATGGTGCTTGCCTTGCACCAGCTGATCCAGGTACAATTCCCTTCATCCCATACGGTCCCCTGAGCACTGTCAGGAGAGATTCCTGAGTGCATAGTTATAGGAGTAAGTCCTTAGCATCACCAGCTGTGGCCCCAAAACATCCAAAAACAAAACAAAATAAATAAAATCAGCAAACAAAAAAATAATAACTTTGGGGCCAGAGAGGTAGTATAGGGGTTGAAGTATTTACCTTGCATGCAGCAGAACCTAGGTTTGTCCCCTGATGTCCCTTATGGAACCCTGACCCTGTCAGGAATGACCCTAAACACAGAGCCAGGAATAAGCTCTGAGCACTGTTGGGTGTGATCCAAATAAAAAATTAATGACAGGGGCCAGAGAGATAGTATGGAG
The DNA here is from genome assembly GCA_004027635.1 of Crocidura indochinensis. NCBI lineage: Eukaryota > Metazoa > Chordata > Mammalia > Eulipotyphla > Soricidae > Crocidura > Crocidura indochinensis. The sequence goes on along the minus strand of PVKC010029912.1, from coordinate 4,123 downwards.
GCAAGGCGTTTGCCTTGTATGCAGAGGAAGGAAGGTGGTTGAATCCCAGCATCTCATATGGTCCCTGGAGCCTGCCAAGAGTGATTTCTGAGCATAGAGCCAGGAGTAGCCCCTGAGCAGTGCTGGGTATGACCCCAAAACAAAAACAAACAAATGGAAAAAAAAAACGAACAACAACAAAATAACTAAGGAGATATAATTCCCAAACCATAAAGTGTAACCTATTAGGTTATTACAACTCAATGATATTTAATGTATTTTGAGTAAAGTCTCCTGCTTTGCCTCATTTGAACATTTTATTAAATAAGATATTGTGATCCCTTGTGCTTGGCTTCTTTCACATAGCATAGTATATTCAAGCCTGTCTCTATACTTATCCCCTTTTCCCCCATTGTTTTTGGGCATGCTCAGCTATGTTTAAGGCTTATTCCTGGCTCTGTATCCAGAAGTGACCTTTGGCAAGTACTTAGGAAAAAGATGGGGTGCTAGGGATTGAGTCAAATGGATGTCTTTGTGTGAAAAACAGTAACTTTAACATCTGTATTATCTTTCCAGGTCCATTTCATTGATTATACAGTGAACTCTTCTTGTCCACTCACCAATTGTTGGACATTTGATTTATTTCTACTTTTATCTATTAGTAGACAGTGGAGGATTGAGTTTGGGGGCCACACCCAACAGTGCTTGGGAGCTACTCTTAGCTTGGTGCTCAGGAGTTGCTCCCAGTGGTGCTTGAAGTCTAAGGATGCTGTGTAGGTGCTTGAACTGGGGCCTCCTGCATGCAGAGTACATGCCCCAGCCTGCTGAACTCTTTCCACATGTGTCCATACCTTCCACTCTCGCACTCCCATTACAGCATTTTTTGTGGACGTTTGATTTGTTTTTGAAATTGAGGCTTTAGCTATGTCTAAAAACAGAGGGAGGAAGAGAGGGAGGGAGGGAGGAAAGAAAAGAAGGGAGGGAGGGAAGAAGAAAGGATTGAGGAACTACTTGAGGTAAGGGACCTTTGAGGGGAGGGGTACTGGCAGCCCATGAAAAAGCTCAGAGACAGTCTCTGCCTTCAAGATAGGAATGAAGTAATATTGGAAATTTCTTTTTCTAGGAATGAACATATTTTTTTAAATAGAGGTGGAGGAAAGCTGGCCCCAAATCAGTAGTGCTTAGACATAAGGTACTCCCAGTTCTGTGTTCAGGAGATTGTATCTGGTGATGCTTGGGGGAGCACATAGTATTACGGATCTATACTGGGCCTGTTGCATGCTAAGCATATGGTCAGCTCTTTGAGTTGTCTCCCTGACTTGACTGGGGCTAAGTTACCTACTACCACACACTCACTCTTGACAAGCCTCAGTGCCCTGTGGGGATTCATCATTTGTGACCCTTACAGAGTTGCTCTCAAGAGTCTACCTGCTTCCTCTTGAGTTAATAAACCAAGGGACAGTGGACATCATGACAGAAGCCACCATCACCTAACCTCAGAGGCTACTTCCTAGCTCTCCTGCTTCTGGCTGTGACTCTCTCAAGCCAGCATCACTGTGGTTGACCGGGAGAGAGATCAGGGGACTGTGCTAAGACCCAGCCACTGGAAACATCCCTGCAGGCTAAAGCTCCACACAATAAGCTCTTAGTGACTATGCAGAGCAGCAGAATTAAGATATAGCAGAAGTATATAAGGAAGAAAGTGAATCATGCATAATCTCAGCATTTATTTTTGGGGTGAGAGCTTGACAAGCCTCCTCAGGGGGGCCTAGAGACCACTAGTGAGACTAGATGGCTCAGTGTTCAGGCTAGCAGTGTGACACTGCTGGAGCCCCAGTGATGGAACTCACTAGGGCCACACCTAGTGGGATTGGGCACTATCTGACTCCAGGGAGCAAACTCACATCCTCACACTTGCAAGATACTCACTCAGGCTGTCTCTCTAGCCCCCAAATCTCACCATTTAGACAGAACTGGGTATTTATAAAGTGATCTCCCCCACCCCCTGCCTCAGGAGCACTCCTAGCATTTAATGCTACCTTAGTTTTAATATTGTTCTATACCATCCACGAGATGAAATTACTGTATCTTTTGAAATATATTTTTGTTTTTGGGTCACACCCGGCAATGCTCAGGGGTTACTCCTGGCTCTATGCTCAGAAATCGCTCCTGGCAGGCTTGGGGGACCATATGGGATGCCAGAATTCGAACCACCGACCTTCTGCATGCAAGGCATGCATTACCTCCATGCTATCTCTCCAGCCCCTGAAATATACTTCTGAAATATTAATAGGAAAATGAACTAATTAGACCCTTTATCTTACCCTTGCTTGTATATTTCTAAGCATCACTATTGTTCTGAATTTGGGGACCTCACACGTCCTGTCTCTGTAGATAGGAGGGAGGCATGTGATTTTCCTATCAGATCAGATAGAAATAGGTCAGCAGTAAAACCACCACCCTCCTGGTCAAACCACCACCCTCCTGGGAACCCTCCACCAACTGGCCCAGGTTCCTGACTAGCAGCCCCTCGCAGAGCAGACCTTTCAAAAGCAGCTTCTCTGTCTTGTGTCATTTCTCCCCCACTTGATGCTCTGTGAATAACAGCTGTTCAGGGCCTCGCAAGCTGCAATCAGAAAACAGAGAGTGACACAGCGGGAGAAGGCTGGGGTGTAGGGAGGCCCTGGGATAAGGGGGAGATGTGACAAATTGCTAGATCGCAGTCCTGGGGCCTGTAGGGAAGCAGGTGAAAGATATCAGTTACCTCGACTGAAAACAGGAAAGCCCTCCAGCAGCTCTCTACCCAGTCACTTCCCAGCTCAGGCTTCCACCTGGGGGAACCGGGTTTGAGGGGAATTGCTGGTGCAGAGGAACGAGGGGCTGGCAGAGTTGGCTTCATCGGATGAGTGCTTTGTGCCAGCATCTTTTATAAGGGTCAGATTAATTTTCTAATACAGTTTTCTACTTTAATGTTACTGCTTTAATCACCAGACTACCAGTTCCTTTAGGCAATAGGAAGTGATTGAAGATGTAATGAGATTCATATTGCTTATGCTTAAATTTGATGACTTCCTGCATGCATATTAATAACTCCTGACCTTGATCTTCAGTTTCCAGCATAGACTCTCATCAGGCCCACACACTTGGTCTCTCGGTGTTCCCCAAATATCTGGTGTGATTCCAAAAGGCCTTTTAAGTGAACATTCATTGGTTCAGGTTCTTTAGTATCCTGCCTAGCTGGTCTTCCAGTTCATCTTTTGACTACCAATCTAGAAACTGTAGGAGCAGAAAAAAGCAGCAATACTTAATAGGGGGATTAGCCTCCTTTAAAAGGCTGTTCTGTTCAGCAGACCTTGAACTCACTGTAATTGTTTGTCTAGGTCAGGACATCCAACTGGCAGCTCCCAGACCCCGCCAGGCTGCAGAGCGTGTCTAGGTGCCTTATGTGCGTGAACTCCGGCTGTTGAGCAGCAGGGCTCGGCCTCTGTCCTCCACCCTGGTGACCCCATGCTTTAGTTCAGGCTTATCCCCTCCTGCCCCTGAGGTCTGGGAGACCCTGCTGGCCACCTGGTCTCCACAACCCCACATGCATGCATCTGCTCCCACTCCCCCTTTGTGCCCCAGTTAACCCCTCTGTGGTAGCTGACAGACTTCCTCATCAATATCTATGAGAGTATGTGAGCTTGAGAGGTGAGGTGAGAGACCCTGGCCCCGGGGGTGAGGGTGGTGGGAGAGACCGGAAAAACCTGAGAAAGCTTGAAGGGCCCTTATGTGTTACCTTGAGACAGAATGTAAGTGGCCTGAACTAAGTACAGAGGTGAGGAGGCTGTGTTTGGTGATGCCTGTCACGGAGATGAGAAACAAAAGAAGCGACTTTGTGTGTGAGAAAGACACCACGTGAGGAAATGAGAGGAGATCGATGACCCCCAAGTGGGTTGTTACACAACAGTTAAAACACCAGTAGACACACCCTCAGCAGGTTCTGTTGCACTGAGATTACTTTAGGGAGGCCTAAACTTGTAGTTACTTGATTCAGAAGCAAAGCTTGTGCTGGCCCAAGCATGGATTGTTTGAAATATGGTTCCTCTCTCTTAAGATGTTGAACAATATTGAGCTTGATGACAGGTGCCAGCCTTTCCTAGAA